>DWIZ01000001.1:0-27889 GCA_018248655.1 Chiothion georgina
GTTATATTTGCAGGTATTATAACTTTTTATTTCCTGAAGGCTACAAAAGTACATAATACAAATAGGCGACTACGTATATATTAAACGATTGTTTTCCCAAAAATATTTCGTGAATAGATTCTGAACTTGTTTAGCCCGATTTGATGGATTGTTGTATCTTCCAGTTCTAGTTTGTCGCCTTTGGTGCCGAGTTGTGAACTCATTATCACAATCAAACCCATCAATATCAATTACAATATTATGCAATAAGCAAGCGGTTTTTATAATCAGGCGTGCATGTTTAACATCAGTTTCAATAGGTTTTAACAAAACTCGCCATTTATTACATAAAATTCCAAATGCACACTCCACAGTTTTTCTCGCTCTTGACAATCAATTATTAAAATTTGATGATTCAATGTTCTTGATTCAATGTACTTTGTGGGTATGGACGCATTATATATTCTTTAAGAGGATAAGCTTCATCGGCTACTATAACATATGGAGCTGTAATGTTAGAATTGGGTAATGTTCTTGGATTCGGAATATTAAATGCACCTCTTTCGAGTAACCGGTTTAGGGACGAGGCATTAAATGTACCGCCGTCGCTTTGCTTTCCTCTACCTCCTACTTCAATAATTAAAAATCTTTTCCTCGCATCAGCGACAGCTTGCAAAACAATAGAGAAATAATGCTTGTAGTTAAAAAATGCCGATCCTGATTTTTTAGGTCGTTTAACCCTACAATGTTTACCGTCCAAACTGCCAATGCAGTTAGGAAAGTGCCACATCTTCTCAAAATCTGAAGCAATATTCTTATGCTGGTCTTCAAATGGCTGTACTATAAACAATCTCAGACACAGTACTAACACCCATACGAAAGCTGTATGCCAAAGATCGAAATGCCAAGCCAGTGGAGAGATATCTGAAACATAATAAAAAAATAATTATAATGTTAAATTTAAATATATTTACCTATACTAATCATCCACACTAAACAATATTTATGATTTTACAGAAAAGGCTTTAAAGAAAAAATGGAAGAACCTTCGGGACCAATTTATAAAGGAATTTAAGAAAATTCCGGTTCCTCGTTCTGGTGATGCTGGAACAGATCAAAACACGTCGATGTGGCCATATTTCAAAATGATGCTGTTCATAAAAGATGACGTTACCCCAGAAATAAATGAAGGCAATTTAGACGAAAATATTGATGAAAACTGCATTAATAATGACGATGATGATGATTTTGAGCGGCCCTCAACTCCTCAATCCATAGCAGGTACATCTTCAAGTAGACAATATACGAGCACGAATCGTAAACGTGCACAAGATATAAGACATGAATTTATGGAAGTGGAGAAGAAAAAGTTGGAATTATTACAAATTAAACTGTCACAAAGCGGCGAAAGACAAGAACAAGATTGCGAAGATCTGTTATTTTTTAAAAGTTTGTTGCCGTACATGAAAGAATTAACTCCTATGCAAAAACTACGTGCCAGAAACAAAATTACAGAAGTTATTATGGGCGAAATGAACAGTGGCATTACTCAGGCTTACCATGGATACAATACATACGATTATGCAAATTAAAGTTTGTGTGATTGATAACGGTAATATTAATTAAATAAAATAATTAAAAGGAACCTTGTTTGAATTTAAACGACTACAATATGGTATCCTGATAAGAAAGGATAATTTACTTACTATGAAAATTCTTTTTTTAAACTCACCTTATAGTTACAAATAGTCTTTCTTCAGGCTTTATACTTTTATAAAAATTTGTGTCTACTTTTGAAATATCACTCCTTATTGAATCCAGTATGTAATCAAAACAGTTGACACTCATCCTGGTTTATCCAAAAAATCTTGAAGGATGTCCCCTCAAATTACTATATAATGTATGAAATTCACCAAACTGTTCTCTTTCTTTATTAATTTCGTGCACACCAATTCTAATTTTTAGCATCTCCCACTTTAGGTATGAACTTTCGGTTAAAAATAAAAGATCGTCGTCCATGTTTACGATCTCTGACAATACGTCACAATCGCGCGAACGCCTGGCGGCCAATGTGAACATGAGCTCGCAACGTATCCCGCGCCCGCACGCGCCCCCGCGCCCGCGAGTTCCTACGTGAACAAGCACTGAAGGTTCGGGCATGTGTTTCCTAACTAATTGAGTCCATATAGCTTTGCAAACTTGTGGTACGATTGTAGAAATAGCAGATTTTGAAATTCTGAACGAGAAAGCGAGTTGCCGAAATTGTATACCTGTGGCCAAATACCTGAAATAATGCAAAATATTAAGTTATAATTCCTTTTCTTTTTTCAGGTGAAATGACTAAGAAAAAATGGAAAAATTTGAGAGACACGTTTAGTAAAGAATTAAAAAAAATCCTAAGCCACGTTCTGGGACTGACGCCGATAATGAGCCGAAATATACAGGCACATGGCCACATTTTGAGGCCATGTCTTTTTTAAAAGTAGTTCTGAAACCCCGACAAACAGAAGGGAATATTATATCAAAAGACTCCGAAAGCAATTCTGTAGATCTGTCAGTGTATTTAGACGCGGCTAGTCCGGAAGAGATTTTCAACATGAACGCATCTGACAATGACAACACCCAGCTCCCTGAATCTGCGTCTATTTTAGAAGAAATACCACAGAACATGTCCATAGATAACAACCTTCGACAAGATCGTCCACCTTCGCCCTCGTTGCCAGGTCCTTCGCCTTCATCCTCGTTGCTGGTGCCTTCCCCTTCGTCCTCGTTGCCAGCTATCACAAGGCAAACACGCAAAAGAAAAGATATAAGTCTCGAAGCATTTCTTGATATTTAGAGAGAAAAAATGAAAATCTTCGCGAAGATCAACCAGATAATACTGACGACGACCTTCTTTGGTTCAAATCAATATTACCTTACATGAAACAGTTGCCATCACTCAACAAATTACATTTTAGAACGCAGATGCAGGAGCTTCTTCTAATGGAGCTGTCAAAGTTAAACCCACCACAATCCAGTGCTCAACAACATGGCTATTACACATCTTTGTGAAAGTATTGCAATTATGTACATACTTACTAATTAACCCTTAACTGCATAATGATGTAATATTACATCAGTTTACTTTTTCTCGAATATATTTTTATCTAGCAACCCCATCTACGTGCATTTTTTTTAAGTATTGTCAAAGGTCCAACCGACACATATGAACGCAGCTTATCGCGACAACTTTTTTTACATCAAAGTGACGTTTAAAATTTTTTTAGCGCCAAATTGAAATTCACAGTTATCGACACAGTTTCAGTGAATGTTTTTTTGACAAAAAATCTGAATTATAATAAACAAAAATAGTTTCCGGCAGCACACAGGTATGTAGAAATGATATTGTATTAGCATTTTGTAAATAGCATTGCAACTTCCTGAAAACAATTATTTTTGTTTATGATGTAGTACTACATCATCATGGAAATTGGCATAAAATATTATTAGTATGGTATAAGTACGAATATTTTTCCTGACCTTTCTTTCGACTGTTTTGCTATAATAAAACTGTATGTAACTCATGTATTATGTACGTTTTATTGTTAGTTACGGGTATTTTTTCACTATCTAATCACGGTTTATATGGAATGAAGCTGTTGTGAAATGTTTCACACTTGGTGGTGGTTTTTTCTTCATGCATGTATTTTGTTTTAGCATAATGCCACGAACCCAGGTAATTGATGATGACATTGAAAGGTTATTGATGGAGTTGGAAGACGGCAATGTCTCAGAAGATGGTCAGAAGATGAGAATGACGATGAAGACAACTTTCATGCCAATGCGCAGCAACTCGTACAGGACTTGATCTTAGATAAAGAGGAAGATTTGGTTGCCGAATGTGAGGATCCTATTCCACATGACGAAGACGACCCTCCATTAGTTCAAGATGCTGATCCAGGGCCAAGTTCAGGTGCAAGTATCTTCAATAGCTTCGATAAGCGTCAGATTATATGGAAAACTGGTAGCATGACATTCGATGAGCGCAAAATTGTACATGAACCAACATCTACACTAAATACTGCAATAGCCAACTTAGATACACCCTACCAATGTTTTCTGTACTATTTTACACCAGATTTCCTACAAAAGATAGTAGATGAGTCTAACTTATATTCAGTACAACAAAATGTTGCCAATCCCATTACTATCACTGTTGCAGATCTCAAAAAGTATTTTGGGTGTTTGTTATTCATGTCAGTGCAGCATTTTCAAAGCGTGCGGTCATACTGGCACGACAAGTTTAGATACCCGCCGATAAAAACCACGATTTCGATAAACAGATTTGAGGCAATCAGGTCAATACTGCATTTCAATGATAATGAGCATCATTTACCGAGGGAACACCCAGATCACGACCGTCTTCATAAGATACGTCCAGTAATAAACCACCTGAACAAGTCTTTTTCATCGATACCTGTAGACCAGCGCCTCTCCATAGACGAGCAAATGTGTGCAACAAAAATATCTCACTTCCTCAAACAATACCTTCCCAATAAACCTCACAAGTGGGGTTACAAACTATTTGTACTATGCAGCCTGATGGGTTATGCCTACCGGTTTGAAGTCTACTCTGGACAAGACAATACCAAAGATAAGCCAGCTGATGAACCTGATTTAGGCATCACAAACAATGTGGTCTTGCGTCTGGTCAGAGTAATACCGAGGAAGCTAAATCACGTCATATATTTTGATAACTTCTACACCTCATTACCTTTGGTTTACTACTTATCCAAACAGGGTATCCACTGTGTCGGCACTGTCCAGCAAAACCGCTTACCTAACTGTCGACTTCCGGATAAGAAGACGCTTATGAAAACTTCCGTCCCCCGAGGAACCTACGAAGAAAAAGTGGCTCATCACGATGGCGTGGACTTCTCTGCCTCTGTTTGGAAGGATAATAAGGTAGTAACTCTATTATCTACGTATGTTGGTGCAGAACCTGCAGGTAAAGTGCAGGTAACGTTTCGACAAAAAACTGAAACAGAAAATTGACGTCCCATGTCCTAAAGTAGTTCAAGAATATAACATGCACATGGGAGGAGTTGATCTAATGGATAGTTACTTGGGACGGTATCGTATAAGAGTCAAAAGTAAAAAATGGTACATGAGATTATTTTACCATTTGCTAGACCTCGCCGTCATCAACTCGTGGGTTCTCTTCAAAAAAAAAACATGACTGCAAAAGGTACCCCCAAAAAGCAACTACCAAATCTAGGAGAGTTCTGAAATGAATTAGCAAATGCCCTGTGCAATGTGGGAATAAGCAACGGCAACAAAAGAGGTCGGCCAAGCAATGGCTTCTTAAAAGAACTCCGCTTCCTTGTAAGGACGTGCGTTCAGATGGTATTGCGCACTGGCCCATATTTTCAAAGCGTTAACGCTGTAGAGCCGATGCACACGATGCCGTCACCGCGCCGTCGCCGCGCAATTACACTGTAGATACGAGTCGCGCGAAGCCCGCCACCGCGTCGCCGCCGCGCCGCCACCGCGCGCGTTCCCCTCCCTCCTTGTTTGTTTGATTCATTCCATTACCGGCCGCGTACGAACGTGCACGTGCGTGAACTTGTTAATTAATTACCATGTATAGTTTTGATTATGAAACGTTTATAAGTTTAGTGGAGGACAGTGAAGTGTTATGGGACAAAACTTTGGAAATATATAAAGACAAGCGTTAAAGTTTAAAAGCTTGGTTTGAGATCTGCCATATAATGAATGAGAACTTTGAAGACCTACCCGATACGGAGAAAAATAAATACGGTAAGTATCTTTTTACAAAATTTTATTTATTCTTATTAATGTATTTCTAGAGAGACTTAAAGGAAGTTTGGGACAAGACACGATCAGTACGTTTTTTATTTAAATCGTAATGCAACAGTGTATTATATAGTGTGGGGATAGTATATCTCGTAAGCAATTTCGTGTAGTAGGTACCTTCATTAAACAAGCAATCACTTGCTACTAGTAGTTAGTGATGGGACTCGAGCCGTGTTTCACTCGAGTTAGGGCTCCCACACAAAACTGCGAATTCACATCGCATCGCAAATATCTGCGAATTCGCACGAACGCACCGCAACAATTTCCGATCTGCTTCGCATCGCACATTCCTGCGATATTACGTCATCCTTGATAACGCCATTTTAGTCCGCTCTGAGACAGCCAAACGCACAGACAGACAGACGCGCGGCGCCTGCGCCGCCTTCTTTGTTTATAAAAAAATGGCGGAATATGATATAGATTTTTTAATTTCTTTAATTGAGGAGCGTCCTGTCCTTTGGGACACAAGTGATGAACATTATAAAAATAAATTTATTAAGCAAGATGCGTGGAAGAGCGTCTGTGAAAGTTTGTTTCCAAATTTTCAAGACAAAGAAAACAGCGAAAAAACAAAACTTGTTTAGTACTTTTATCTCTACAACAATACAATCAATGCATATAAGTATAAATTAAATAGCGTGCGCGCGTGTAAGAGGGTTTCCAGAATCTGGCGCGCTATTCGTACTTCTATGAATAAATGTAATTCAATGGAATAAAGTGTACGACAAGGTAAATAATGAGCATCGACTAATGTCGTGTTTCTGACCTATTTTGATTTTCTTATAAATTACTGACAATTACTTTGTTTACTTATAAAGTAGAATTATGTTTTTTTTAATAAAGTTTTAAAATTATTATTACTTATTTTTGATGTTTTCCTATGCCCATTATTTATCTTGAAGTACCTACTGTATGTCTACAGTATCTTTTGTAAACGAGATTTCGACTTTAATAAAAAAAAATACTAATACAATTTTATTTTCTTGGTTGAAATCATGATTTAGTTAGATATCAATTATTTATAAGCTTCTATACAAATAACGACTGTTTGAGAATATTTTAAACCTCCATAGAAAATTGAATATAAATATATTTTTATTACTTGATTAAACAACACACTCAGACACGCGTATTTGACATCTCTCTTTAGTAACTTCGTAAAGCTTCGTGCTTATTCGGCAATGTTCGGGTCTCGATAATATATCTCACTCACACGTTAGCATTGGTGTCATTTTCGTGTTGCTACCTCTGTCTTGAGCACAGACGGTGACAAAAGTTTTCGTTGGTTGTTCTTATTATTAAATTGTTAAGTTTTTTTTTTGTAGTGTTAGTTTTATTCTTTAATTCAGAATTTATTTTTGTAGCTTTCTGTCTCAAAGTGTTTAAATATTTATTTTATTGGTACTTGGTCCCTGTATTAGTACATTTTTATTCCTATTTTGTGTAAAATAAATGTCAATTACGGTTTTTCACGAGTGTACATGCGCTAAAGTTCGCAGAGCCTATGTTCAGGCTTGCTAAGTTATTTCGGACGTACTGTATTTAGAACTAAGCAAGTACTTCTACAATTTCAAATTTTTTTAAATTGCCACTTCAAGGCTCCAATGTCACTAGAAAAATAATTCGAAAACTTGTCTCTTATTACATTTGCACTCATTATTCTTGCATTCAACGTCTGTAGGCTTTGTAGTTCAGAATCATCTATGATCATTACTACGGGAGATTGTAATCCATCGCGGTTCAGTACAAAGTTGTGCACTATACAACAAGCTTTGATAATATCGACTGCAAAATCAATTGAGACGTTAAGGGTCGATGAAATACTCGCCATTTGTTGGCTAGTATGCCGACAGCACACTCGACATATCGCCTCGCCCTACTCAAACGATAGTTAAATATTCTTTGTTTAACGGTTAAATGCTCGCCAGAATAAGGGCGCATAACGTTATTTGAAATAGAAAAAGCTTCGTCTCCTATGAAAACAAACGGGACCGGTCCTTGAAAACCTGGCAACGGTTTCTATATTGGTATGGGCAAGCTACCTTTCATCAGTGAGTCAAAAAGTTTCGAGTTGTGGAAAATCGTGGAGTCGCTTTCCTTTCCATATGCTTCTATATCCACGTAGATGAATCTGTAATTAGAGTCAGTAATAGCCAACAAAACAATTGAAATAACCTTTGTAATTGTAAAACAGTTATCCACTATTTGCGGGACTACGGATACGAATATGTTTGCCGTCAATAGCTCCTAAAGCTCCTAGAGGGCTACAGTCTCGAAAGATCTATCGATAAATTTGTACGCTCGATACGTTGCGTAGTGCTCCCGATTGTATGGGTACTTAATCAATATTCATTATGAATAAAGAAAAGTTAATTGAAGAAGTCCGAAGATATAATTTTCTCTACGATGCCAGCGATGCAAAATATGCTGATTCAAATAAAAGAGATCAAGCCTGGAAATCTATTGCCGGGGTTTTATCTGCACCAGGTACGTATTTGTATTTACCTACATATCATTATGCAATTCGTTGTCGTCTTTTAGCATTTTTCTCTTTTCTATTCAATTGAATTTGTAAACAATTGATCACTAGAAATAACCAACCTCCAAAGTATCTACAGAACGGACAACATACTAGGTATCTTGTTTCTGTGAATTGAGTTGTATTAAAGGAATAAATAAACCACAAGTAATAATAATTGTACACTACAACTATTTTTTATTTTTAAAATAATAATATAATTTTAAAATTCAGTAAATTAATGTTATATTTACAATATTAGTATGGTTTATTAAAAATCACAAGCTTAACTATTTTGGTACTACCATGATA
Organism: Chiothion georgina; assembly: GCA_018248655.1. NCBI lineage: Eukaryota > Metazoa > Arthropoda > Insecta > Lepidoptera > Hesperiidae > Chiothion > Chiothion georgina. Next base: position 8,669 of record DWIZ01000001.1, read on the forward strand.
TTTGACCTTCAGGAGATTGAAAGTAAGATGAAAATATGTCACGAATATTAAAAGCATTAATTGAACTGTTATCTTCGTCGTTGTGCAGCAAGTCTCGTAATCCATCCACATTGTAATTAGTTTGTTGGCGTGCGTCATGTTCATTTCGATTTAGTTCGTAAGTTCGCATAATATTATGTAAAATACATGTTGCTACTATCATTATATCAACGTGTTTCGGATGCATATTAATATTTTTATTATAAATCCCAAATTTTTGGTACAATATTCCAAACCCATCTTCTACTACTTTGCGGGCTCGTGATAAACGTTCATTAAATAGTTTTTGTGGTTCGGTTAAGCCTCGAGAACGAGGATATGGTCTTAACAAATTTTTCATTAAAGGAAATGCCTCATCTCCTACGAACACATGTGGCATTTCTCGGTCACTTCCAGGTAATGGTTTATCATTCGGAATGTTTAATGATTTACTTTCAATACGTCCTGCTAATTTTGATGACGCAAATATTCCGCCGTCACTATTCCTTCCATATGAGCCTACATCCACAGCTGTAAATCTATATTTATCGTCAACTACAGCCAAAAGGACGATAGAAAAATGTTTTTTATAATTAAAATATAGGGAACCACTGTTAGGAGGTGCTATGATATTGACATGTTTTCCATCTATTGCACTTATGCAGTTTGGGAAATTCCATCTATTTTGAAACCCATCAGCAATACTTCTCCATTGTTCAACGGTTGGTATTGGAATGAAAAGTCCCATTAACTTGTTTATGATTGCAGTACATACTTCTTGCATGATGGATCGAATGCTTGATTCTCCTATTCTGAAGCTTGAACTCATAGTCCTTATTGTACTTCCTGTGATCATGTATCTGAAACAAAACCATGTTTATCAATATTTTTTAACGATGACTACATAACTACTACGCGCACACACACACACACACACACACAGTCATACACACACACACTGATACACAACCATTTGCCCTCATAATTACACTTGCAATAGATAATATAAACAATTATTTACAACTAAGAAAGTACTTTGTTTTCCAGAATCAGAGTGCAAGAAAATATGGACTAACTTAAGAGAAAGTTATAGAAGGGCCATAAGTAAGAAACGAACAAAAAGTGGTCAAGCTGCTTCTTCATCCAAAAAATGGCAATTTGAAGAAGAAATGAGTTTTCTTTTGCCGCACATGAAGCAAAGAAAAACGGTGTCATCATTAATAGGCGATGATTATGACAATGAGCAAGATTCGGATATCAATGAAATAAATGTCATTTTGATGAGTGATAACGATACCCAGATGTCAACCCATACGGAGCAAGATACTGTCATAAATCGCCCCGAATCTTCAGACTCTACAAATACTTCAACACATTCCCCATTATTTCCGAATATTTAAAAAAGAAAACGTATGAAAAATACTGAAGAGAATATGTCGGCATCGGCTGAACTGATGAAATATTTACTAAAAAATAAAAAGGAGGATAATAAAGAAGATGATGTCGACAGGTTTTTTTTGAGCATTGCATCAACAGTTAAAAAATTTAATATTTACAACCAATCTGTCGTTAAGAGCAGAATATTTAACATGGTTTCTGAAGTTGAGTTACAATAAATTCAACAACAACATTGTTACTATAGTGGCTCTTCAGGTTATAACACCCAAAATGCAGGGCCTTCAAGCCTCCCTTTCCCACATGTGAATAATACTCGCATTGACAACGCAGAAGTTGCAGGCAATAAAGCATTAGTTTCAGAAATAAGCGAATTGCCTAATTCCTTCCAATCAACTAATTCTGATGATCAAAAGTGCTACTGAAAAATAGGCATAAACTGCAGATGATTAAGTAGGTATAGCGAATCGTTTGTTAATAACAATAATTATGTTGAAATAAATATTATGTAAAATCTAATAAAATAGTTTCATTTAATTACTCACCTTCATGTGACGGCAAATCTTTCTTCTGGTGTTATCGCTTGTCCGAATTTTGTATTTCTCTTTGTAATGTCGTTCTGAATAAACGATAATATGTAGTAAAATAAATACCGATCCATATGAAAATACATGAAGAATTTTTCTTCATCATCCAGTAAATGTCTCATGATTTTCTGATATTCTCCATCTGAACTTCTTGCCTTTAACATGTTATGCACCCAATATCTTCGATTTCTGCCTTTTCTCGAGCTGTTCTCTTCACCGTCAAGTGAAATAGTGATGACAGCTAGTTCGCGCAATGTAAATTGAGACATAACGAAAAAGACGAGTGCTTCAATTACAACTGGCTCAGTCGCGATAGTTGTGTGTGAGCTGTAGACGCAGTGTAAGCGAGTAGCCTGCTAGCTGTAGACGCGGTGAAAGCAAGTAGCATGCTAGCTGCAGGCGCGGGGACAGCGAATGGTCTGCTTGCTGTACCGGTGTTGTAATGTAGGAGCTGTGTTGGAGCGGTGTCGTGTAAGTGGGATACAACCTTTATAATCTTTCTCCTAGCGTCAGCTAAGCACATAAGCACTATAGAAAATCTTTGTTTGTAATTAAAGAAAGAGGACCCACTGTTTGCAGGACACATTATGTAAACATGTTTACCGTCTAGAGCCCCCAAACAATTTTTAAACTGCCATAGCTCTTGGAAATCTTTTGCTATTGGCTTCCAGTCGTCTTTGGTAGGTTTTGGAATAACTAGAGGTTGTAAAACAAGCCAAAGAGCATTACAAACTTCTGCCACAATTCTCGACACACTTGCTACTCCAATCCTAAAATTTTCGGCTAATCTTGTGAACGATGAGCCCGTGGATAAATACCTGGAAAAAAGTTTATAATAATAAAATAATTAACAATTAAAAAGTACTCTTTACCTGTTGCTGATTTTTTTGCCTAATCATAATTTTCAATTATTTTAGTGAAAAGCGCAAAGTATCGTTGGAAACAACTACGGGATAGCCATCGGGACGCGCTAAAGAGGCAAAAATCTAAAAAAAGCGGACAGGCTACATCCAAAACACGTGGTATTTCCAATACCAAAAATTGATGGAATTTCTTTTACCGTACATGACCAACAGAGATAGAGAGTCAAGTTATAAAGAGAATATTTCGTCACCAAATAATAGAGATGACTCTTCGCAAAGCAGTCAATGTTCATTAAACCAAGATGACTCTTCGCAGAGCACTGAATATACACCAAATCAAGTTGACAATCCGGACAACCTTTACGAAATAGCCTCAACAGGGATTTCAACAGATTCGGTCACTCCGTCATCATCAAAGAAGAAAAAAGGCGATGAATTATCAATTTTAATACAAAAACATATGAAAAATCAAGAAGAATTCCGAAAAGAGAAGCAAGAATTAAAAGAACTTTTAAAACCAACGGACTGCGATGATACTGATATTTTTTTTCTTTCAATGGCGAAAACATTTAAAAAATTACCAGATTACATGCAAGTCCCTTTAAAAAGGAAACTTTTTAACATGATTAGCGAAGCCGAAGAATCTTATGTGATGTCGTGGTATAATCAAAATATTAGTTATTCTTCAAGCTCTAATACCAACGCAAGTAATATAGCAGGCCAGATCGATTTGCCGCCTCAGCTGGATCCTGAACAACTTGGTTATTTTTCAAGCTCTGGTACGAATACAAATAAAACAGTGGGCCAGACGGATTCGTCTTTCCAACTGGAAGCTGTAAAACCATCATCTCCAGGAACACAACATTCAGACCTACAAATGCCAAAAACTTCAAACAAAGTAGGAGCAGAGCCTAATTTACCATGAAGAGCGGGAACTTATTGTTGATTTATTTTGCAGATAATGTTGTGCTTTTCAATTAATATGTTTAATAAAGACAAAATTTATTCAAACTACTTTACTTACTTTAAACATACCGCCAATTTTTCTTTGGTACTGATGCATTCTCTGTAGTTAGTATCTTCCTTCTTGATAATGTTCTCAATCAAATTGTGTAACTCATAAAAGTTACTTCTAGATACTCGATAAGAATTTTCGAATATTTCATCATCAGCCGTATAAAAAAAGGTCAAGAATTCTCCATGTAATCGATGATATTTAATATGGTTACGAATTCAAAATCTGTGTGTTCTTCTATTGCTCAAAATTATAGAAGTAATAAACTCCGTATCTTCTGCTTCCATTTCTTCATCGCAAATTGTTAAATATAAAAGTATCTTCTTTTTCCAATTATCCATATCTATTTTGCGCACTTCTACTTCCAACTAACTCCGTCTATGGACTGGCTCTACAGTACGCGCAAACCTCGCAACACATCTTTCTCAACACATATTCCTCGCAGCAAACGCTGTGTATTTGCAAACTGCGTCAGCACAACTTTGCACAGTATTTCGGACAAATTACGTGCAATAATTTTAAATAACCACAGATATTATATGCCTAAACTTGCTCGTATTTGTAGGGAGCATTTGACGGGTAATATGTGGGAGGTATTATATTAATCAGATGCAGCATGTATTTTCTTTTGTTAATACATTTAACCCCAAAGTGGACTTTGATTGAAATATTCAAGAAATGGATGATATAATATTTGAATATTGGATGGGAATTACAAAAGAAAAATTCTATTCCTTATATTATGAAAACCCTCGATTAACAGAAATGCGAAGAGGGGAGCTAGCACTAGCAACATTTCTATTAAAAATGAGAACTGGAGATTCTGATGAAAGAATTTCTACATTAATTCAAGTCCCTCGTAGAACGCTTGAAGGCTTATTAAATAAAGTAAGAATGATTTTAATAGAAGATTTTATTGCTAGATATCTTGGAATTAATGATTTAAGTAGGGATGACTTATTGCAACATAATTTGTTGATACCTACTGGGCTATATGGAAATGGGAGCAATGCTATTGTCATTTGTGATGGTACTTACATATATTTACATAAGAGCTCAAATTATATGTTCCAAAAGCAAAGTTATTCTTTGCATAAGTTTAGAAACTTGATAAAACCTTTCATAATAGTTGCATGTGATGGATATATTGTTGATTGTTTTGGCCCATATGAAGCAACTAAGTCTGATGCTCAGATAATGTCTGACCTGTTTCGTGAGGGCTCTGCTTTAAGATCTTACTTCAGAAAGCAAGCAGTATTATGTTTATATTTTAATAGAAAATAATATTCCTAGCTGGACTGGAATCACTGAGTATTGCTGTAGTTGCTTAGTCGGTCGGCGCACTGTAGGCTGCTGTGCACATGTAATGACATTGGTTTGGTATCTAGGATGGGCCAGATATGAACAAAATATACCAGCACCTGCAGAATTTTTAGATAATATCATGATAAGAGAAGATTATGAAGATTAAATTAATTCATATAAAGAACCTTGTCTTATTTACACCTACCCATTGATCTTGTGATTACTTTCATGAGTTTTCCTAACAGTATTAAAACTTCTTTATTGTATATAATTTTTTTATGGAATTAAGGTATAAAACAAGCTGGCAAGCACCACCCATCCATAGAATAAGACTCAAGAGTCTCGTTCCAGGTCGGTCGCAGATGCGTTGCTACCCTTGAGGACTAAGATGGTCGCCTTTAAAATAAGTATACCGGCTCCACACCTTCCTATCCAGACCACAATTATAATTGTTCTTAAAACAATCAAGTATTACACAGTAGGAATGGTACTGAGTAGGTACCTTGGCGGGCGGTGGTACTACCCCGGGCGCACTCTATTCTCTACCACCTATCTCTATTCTCGACAGGTACTAGAGCCCAGAGGTCTACCAGTTCTACCACATTGAAAAGTTGATAGGTGCCCAATGACATTAGAAGTAACTGTCAAACATATCAACATAACCTATAGGTACATCTTTTCGCTTGAATATCTCAAATTCTCCATTAAGAAAAATAAAAATTCTTATTGAATTGAACTCTGAAAGGAATACGCAACTTTTAAAAATATTTTCACTGATAGACGTTAAAATTTCATCTCAACTAAAATCTTGTATGGCAGTTCGCCATTGTCCTTTAACAAAAAATAGTGGAGACAATTAAAAACTTACCCTAACATGACATTAAATATGTACATACATAAAATATTTTTAAACATGAATGATTTCTTTATATTCAATTTCATAGGGATACCCCTACATTAATGTATTTTAATTGATTAATTTTGTATTATTTACAGGCAATGAAGTATTAAAAAAATGGAGAGGAATCAGCGACACCTTTAAAAAGTACGTAAAGAAACTTAAAGACGAAAAGCGATCTGGAACAGGAGCAAAATCTACCAAAGAATACCATCTATACAAGCAGTTATTATTTCTTAAACAAAATTTACAAAATGAGACAACAGATAGCATTAATGAAACGGAAATGCAAGCACCACCTGGAAAAGAGAATCAAGCAAGATCTGAAAAATCTCCAAGACGATACCAGCAGAAGCCGCGAAAAAGAAAGGGAAACGAGTTTGAAGATGAAATTATTAATATTATAAAGGAACCGGAAAATAGGCACTTGTCTTTTTTTAAGGGAATTCTACCGTCTCTGGAAAAATTGGATGAGAACAAAACACTTATTTTTCAAAGTCGTGTTCTCTAAACTTTAACAGACTTACTTCAACCGGCATATCAAGGCTACCCACCCTATAGTTCCTCCTATCAGCCTAGCAACTACCAGAGCTACACAGGCTATCAAACTCAACAATTTGCGGTTTGCAAATTGTTGAGTTTGCAATCATAGCAATGCAATGATGCAAACACCACTGGCACGCCCACATTTATCACACGAACAATCATCAAATGCAGACAAAACACCAATTCTACATTTATCACACGAACAATCATCAAACACAAGGGAAAATCAAATTCATTCACCTAGTGATAATTATTCTACCTATAGCGCTTTGTCGATGGAAGAAGAGTTTGATTTTACATAATATTAATTACTATTAACTGCTGATAATCACAAATTTGATTTTTTAAAAACAATTAAAATGTTAATAAATAAATTTTGTTTTACTTTACCTGATAGTCAGTCCCAGCATTTCCACAGGCATAACAGGAATTCTTCCTTTGTACGATCGTTTTTGTAGGCATGGTGATAATAAACTCAAAAGCTCTTCAAATGAAGATATGCTCATTCTAAAATAATCAAAAAATTTATCTTCTTCAGTTCTCAACGCATAGTACTTTTGAGTAAAATAGTTCCCATCAGAGTTCATAATCGTAATAAATGGATGAACCCAGAATCTTCTTTTTCTTTTATATCTATTTAACAATAACAGCAGTGCAATAATCTTTTTGCGATCCATCTTAGGCTTCTTAAAAACACGTCCAGTCCGGCTGACTACACTTGAAGGAATGGTCGCCCTACCAAACGGTTTGCCGCACGAAATCGTATCGCAGAAATTCACAGGAACTTATCGCAGGAACTTGCGATGCGAATTCGCATCGCATCGCATCGCAGTTTTGTGTGGGAGCCCGAAGGGAAAAAACCTGTCAAAGTTAATTTTTTTTACTAAGTGTGGACAAAAGATACTGGAATTTTGTTAATATTTTTGTTTAACTTTTGTTATTACAATAACAATAAATAATTTTCATAAATATAACAGGCGGTTTTATTTTATTTTTAAAAAACATCGATATTTTACACATATCGATGTTATAGAAAATATATAATTTTATTTCTTATTTCAGTACCAGATTGTCAAAAACGCTGGAAGAAAATCCGTGATAGTTATAGACGATCATTAAATTTAAGAAAAGCTGGTAAAAGTGGTTCTGCCAGAATAAAGGCGCGGCCCATAAAATTTGAGAAAGAACTGGAATTCTTAAAAAAATATGTTGTGCCAGAAAATCCCCAAGTCTCAAATCTAGATGACTCATCTACAAACTCTATAAATGATGATTCGTCTATACAATCTATACAGTCACCATATCAAGCAATCATCAAGCAAACTCGCCAGTATCACCACCGGGATCTGTATCGCGGTCTCCATCACATACACTAAATATTTCACAACAGCCTAGAGCATCCGAAATATTATCCCGTTACATTGAGTCTAAAAAGGAAGAGGACTCTACAGATTATTTTTTTAAAAGCATGGCAAGTAAAGTAAAAGGAATGCCTGATAAAATAAAGGCAGAAATTGAACGCAAGATCTTCCAGATAGTTAATGACGCAGAATTGAAGTTGACAGAAAAAGAAAAACTTAATTTGTTATATTTATCTCGTGGTGAAAGTGCTATGACACACACACCGTCAGCGTTTGGTAATATTCAGACTGAGGCAACCAATGCGCCTTTTGCTAATTACCAAACAGCTGAAAATAATAACCCTGCGAACAAAAAAGCCACCTACACGCCATCAAACATAAGCAACTTTCAGGCCACGAGAAGATCAGTACCATACACGTACACGCCATCATCCGTCAGTAATGATGAAACTGAGATAACCGATGCACCTCTTCCCAATTACGAAACCAACAAAAACTATAACTTCACGGATAAAAATGACACCTACACGCCATCAAACATAAGCAACTTTCAGGCCGCGAGAACGTACACGTACACGTATACGCCATCATCCGTCAGTAATGATGAAACCGAAATAACCGATGCACCTTGCACTAATTACGAAAAAAATTGAAAAATTGATTACGAATAATTGTGAAATCGACAGAATATGTGATTTTTAGGGTTCTTTGCCTGATTTTATGTTACTTTAGCTAAAAATTATTAAGTAAAAAAGTGCCTTTCCCCTTCCAATGACTGTCCGCTCATTTGATTTAATATGATCTTATATTGTGTTTTTTAGTAACGAACGACAAGAGTGTTCCTTGTTATTCGTAGACTATTTTTTTTATTGTTGATTATTTTTGTTAAAAAGTAGAATTCTACTGTTATTTTTAAGACTGATTACATTAAATGTAATCTCATTATTCTTGAGACTGATTGTAATAATAATTAGGTTACAATAGATAAAACAAAACTGTGATTCATGCACAATTTTTCACATAATTCTGATATGAATAAAAATAATATTATCTTATAATCTAAGAATTTTATTTTTTCATTAAAGGTACTAACATGTAAATTAAAGCATTTCAACGGTATAAATATCGTTATCATATAATATAACCAATAAATATATGTTTATATAGTATATTTTACTCATAGTATATATTTACCTAAGTTAATACCATCATAATTATACTAATTAATATCATAAATTATAGAAATACTATGTAAATTAATACTAAAATAACAAAACTAATGTTTTGTTAATAATTTTGTGTCCGACTGCACACTTAATTAAAAATTGCTTCAAATCAATGTAAACGGACCGGGTTCGTCCACCACTTGACGCACCTGTCAACCACTGGGTACCTCAACCACTAACCACTATATTATAATATAAGTCACTTTAACTTACTTTTGTAAAAAAGCCAAAGCAAAAGAGTACAAACTCTAGGTAGTCGTAGTACTGTAGTAGGTACATTAGCATTACTTACCGTAAACAGAGAGATAACCGCTCTTCAATCGAGATAGTGGATCTGTAATTAGTTTTTTGTTTTTCTATGTATGGCCGCAACACATTTAACCCATATATGCCCAGAACCACCTTTTAAATTTGGTCTCTTATATGCCCCTTGATTCGAAAATGAAACAAAAATTGAACTTTCGTTGAAGGTCGGTAACTCGCACCTTTTGTTCAAAAAGTGCATACTAGCGCCATCTATGTCAAGGGAAGGGTACTTTCTTCGAATAGCGATTGAATTTTTTGAGTACTGTGTGCTATTTGTTAGGAAAAAAATCAGTGTAAGTCGTGACTTGATTTTGGCGCGCAAACACCATGGCACCTACCGCAAAAACGTAAGTAATTATCTAAAATAACTGTAGTCTATAGGTTTTGTGTATTTCACAATAAAATTTGATATGTATAGAATTTTTTTATGTAGTCATAATGAGTAAATTATTATATTAGAATACCAAAAACGTGTGTAAAAAAATTGCGTTTCAAAAACGATACATTGGGGAAATATACTGTATTGATTATACTAAACATGTATTTTGTATTTCAGAAGGAGCAAGCCGTTAACAACCAACGAAATAATTGATTTAATGACTGATTTACAATCGGATGACGAAATGACAGGGTTAGACATTTATATTGACCCCCCCGGCGATGGATTATTCTCCGATTCAGATTCTGGTGACGAGACTAATGTAAGTTTTGAAAACTTATCGCGGAGACAACTCCTGGCACCTGCCGAATTGGTGCTTCAGCATATTAACACCAATGATGACAGTGAAAGTGACGAAGATGGTTGTCTTCTGAAGGGTTTCAGACTAGACAAGACAGACCTTCGGAAGTGCCCACGTCAAGTCAACCACGACGGTCACACACCCGTAAGTGGGTAAAACGAGACTTACCCACAATGGATAATGAGTGGATTGCACCACCTCCAAGATCAGTGGTGACCGTATCAGATGCGTCGGACCCAATTGATTTCTTCGAATTATTTTTTAGTCACGAAGTAGTAAACCACATTGTTCGACACACAGTTATATATGCTGTTGAGAAAGGAAAAATGTCATTTACCTTGTCTATTGATGAAATATATTGCTTCGTTGGCATTCTGATATTGACAGGCTATTGCCCACTTCCAAGACGACGCATGTACTGGGAGAGTAACGAGGATACTCACAATATGTTGATAGCTAAATCTATGCGACGAAACCGATTCGAGGAAATTTTACGATACTTCCACGTGGCCGATAACTCCAATTTAGTTCCTGGTGACAAAATGGCTAAAGTACGCCCCTTGTTTGACATGCTCAATAAAAATTTTTTACAATATGCAATAATCGAAAAAGATATTAGCATAGACGAATCTATGATCCCTTACTATGGCAGGCATAGCTGTAAGCAGCACATACGAGGAAAACCTATACGATTTGGGTTTAAAACGTGGGTAGCAGCTTTGCGATTGGGATACTGCTTACATGCTGATCTTTACCAAGGTAAATTTGAACGAGTCAGGACCGGATTAGGCCAACATGTCGTACATGAACTTATGAATGAGATCAAAGCTGCCTATCAAGATACAAAGTTCTCCATTTACATCGACAATTTCTTCACGGGGTTACCCTTGATTTCTGAAATGAAGGAAGAAAATGTTTTAGTGACGGGAACAGTACGCAATAATAGAATTGAGAAGTGTCCTTTGAAGGATGTCAAGTTATGCAAAAAAGAACAGAGAGGCTATCACGATAGTCGACTGGATCTCAACAGTAATATTTGTGCTGTGCGCTGGCACGACAACAGTGTCGTGACAATGTTATCCAGTGAGTATGGCGTGGCACCTTTACGAACAGCAAGAAGGTACTCAGCCGTACAAAAAGCAAGAGTAGAAGTTCCACAACCTGACGTAGTATATCAATACAATCGCTTCATGGGAGGAGTTGATCGTTTAGATGCCAATGTTGCCACCTACAGAATTGCAATAAGGGGCAAAAAATGGTATATACCAATAATTTTCTGGCTTATCGATGTAGCTGTAAACAATGCAACCCTCATAGCACGAGAAATTCGCAACGACGTGGACACGCTCGAATTTAGGCGAAGTATTGCTCGTACCTTACTACAAAAATATGGAGTTGATAAGCGGCAGCCAGGTCCGTCCAAAAGGGTTTTCAGCACAGTTCCTGCTTCAGTGAGGAAATAAAACGCTGAGCATATGATCGGCAGGGCACCCACGCGTCTACGTTGTGCTTATTGTAAAAACCTGACAGTCGCTTCTTGTCAAAAGTGTCAGGTATTTACATTGCCGCGGAATGGAATGGAAGCGAATTTTTGCAACGAAATTCTACATAGCATAATGAACTTTATGTCAATTCTGTAAGGTACAAACTAAAGACGAGCCGAAAAAGAGGTCGCGCGTCTTCCGGGGAATCCCCGCGCATTCTCGAGAATTCCCGTAGCTACCGTCGGTGCCGTCTGTGGAATCCGCGGGAAGTGGCGCGAAGGGGGAGTTTGTCGGTAGGTAGTCGGTAGTGCAGTGTCAAGCGTCTACGAAACAGGTTGTTGTGTACGTACTGCGCAACAAAAACATGGATTCAGAGGAAAAGTTGATCTATTTGGTGCAAAAATATGATTGTTTATAAAACGTTAAAGCTAAAAATTACAGCGACAGGAATTCTAATGAATTGAAATGAATTTATCTGGTAAGTGTATCTGTAATAAATACCAATCATTTCTATCGTTTTACAAATCAACACTTTTTTATTGTTTACTAAAAGATTTAGCAATAGTCTAGGTACGGTATATGTGCATAGTTTTAGGATTGCGTACCCAAATGATGCCAATGGGACCCTATTACCACAGCTATTACTAAGGCTCCACAGTATGTATTTGGTCCCATATCAAAAGTTGTTCATATTCATAAGCAGAGATCGGAATATTCAGACGATATTTACCTACACTTTGTGACAAGATTTATAATATAAGGTCATTCAAAATTCAGTGCTAATATTTTCAAAGTGTGTTCTACGCATGAAACTGAACAACTTTTACTAACAACTTTATGTACAAATACGAAAAAACATTTGGACCTCCCATACAAAGTGACTCGATCGGCGACACTTTTTGAGCATTTTCGTATGCGATGTCCAATTTTTTTTTCATATTTCGACAAAAAATTGTTAATTAAAGTTGTTCAGTTTCACGAGTAGAACACACCCTGTAAATATTTGCACTGAAATTAATTAACAATGCTATACCTAAAAATGATATGAGTTTCAAATACTTATATAATTTTTTTTTCAGTGAACGAATGAAAAAAACAATGAAAAAAATTCGCGACTGCTACAGAAAAGCGATGAAATTGCGGCAACCCAGTAGCAGCGGTTCTGCCAGAGTTAACAAAAAACCAATAAAGTACGAAAAGGAATTGGAGTTTCTTAAACCTTACGTGAATAACCAATCGCAAATATCAAATTTAGATAGTTCTGAAACCGAAGAAAATATCTCAGATACAGACTCTCAGAATGTTGACTCACCACAAAGCGTGAATTCACCAAGTCCACGACCACGACCAGCATCACAGTTATCAACCGGTTCCCGAAATGAGCAACCGTTGAAAATGTCGCAAATCTTATATAGGGACTATATTGAAGCAAAAAAAACATGAAGATGCTACTGATAGCTTTTTCCTCACGATGAGTCGCAAAATTAAAAAGATGCCTAAGAAAATACAAGCAGAAATAGAACGACATATATTCCGTATAGTAAATGAAGCTGAACTCAAACTTGCTAACGATAATCTTACCAGTTCATCCGAAGTTCATAGGCCATCAAGAACTTACATACCGTCCAATACATACTCCATGCAGTCTCTTAAGGTGCGTACGGATTGCGCGTACCCTGGTACGCGTACTCAGTTTACGCGTATCCGGAACGCCTAGTCCATACCTGCAGCTACGCGTTCACTCTTGGGGTACGCGTACCGCGCGAGCCAACTCGCAGCGCGAGCCACCGTCAGTCGGTTTTTGGTCGCGCGTCAAAGAGGACGCACGCGGCCGGCTACGCTATATTTGGACGGCAAAATGAATAAACACGCGTGTTCGAGTTTCAATAATGAAAATATTATTAGATTGATTCAACATTATGAATTTCACCGGGTCTTGTGGGATAGCACACTAACTGATTATCGAAATAACGATTTACGCCAAGATGCATGGAAGGCAATTTCAAATGAACTGAACATTCCAGTAGGTGAATTAAAAAAAAAGATGACAACTTTTAGCAAATAATAGAAAAGAAAGGAGCACAATCAAAAAAAGTTTAGTAACAGGATCAGGTAAGTTTTTAAATTGTTTATTTACGCATTGTATGCATTGTATTTTCGCATTGTAAATTGACATATTTATAATAGCCTATATACTTTTATATCTTTTTTTTTACAGGAGCTAATGATGTATATATATCGAAGTGGTTTGCATCTGAATATTTTACTTTTCTAAATGATAAGGACAAACCAATGCCAACAACGGAGACTACTGTAAGTAATTACGATTAGTTATTATTAAAAATTATATTAAAAAAAACGCCACCACCATCATACATATTATTTTAGCCTACGTTAATCCGTGTAGTTAGTACACGTTTTATATAATATAAATGTCACATTAAAACTTAGTGATTACTTTGCCACTCAAGGGGGGCATTATTAACAAAGTGTTCCACCAGATGTAAATGTATATGAGTAGGAGTATTGGGCGATCTCCTAGGTACACTGTCTAAAGGAAAAAAAGAAGTCAATTGCTGTTGGTCTTGTCGCCATGCACCTGGAACAAGCTCTCCTCGCTGTTCAGAGTCAAATGCATTCGCATTGATTTTCGTAATACTCGAAACACCGAACTCAGTATCCCAAATGCATTCTCAACTACCCTCCTTGCTCTAAATAGACGATAATTGAATATTCTTTCAATAGATCCTCTTTCTGGATTACCCGAAAAGGGTTTCATGGTATATTCACTGAGGGCAAATGCTCTATCACACAGAATTATATACGGTACCTTCACATTGTAAGGAGTTTGTAGTATTTCAGGATTCGGTAAATTTAGGCTTTTGTTTTCAAGGTTCCGGTACAAGGAAGTGTTTTTAAAAACACCTCCATCTGATATGCGCCCTTGACATCCAACATTTACGTACATAAAATTGTAATCAGCGTCAACTAATGCTAACAATACAATGCTAGAATATTGTTTATAATTGTAAAATTCCGTTCCACTATTTAATGGTGCTTGAAGGCAAACATGTTTGCCGTCCATTGCGCCTATTGCATGAGGAAAGTTCCACTTTTCTTCAAATTCTTTGGCAACGGCCATCCATTGATTTCAGTCTCGGGTAGCGGTACAAATACAAATTATTTCATCTAAGTTAAAGTTTTTCTTATTTTATTTTTCAGATAACTACCAGCAACAACACACAGAATGTGCATGAATCTATGGCTGGTTTTAGTTTTACGCCGACGGCACGCGCACCGTCAGCGCTGATGGCCGAGATATATGGACTTCTAGGAAGCGTTTTTAAATGATGCGTACCTATCAGCGCGCACAGTGGTCTCGCGCGTCGGCGCGCGGCGTTTTTTCAAACACTCAGCAGGGTGAGCAGAATGACCGTGGTGTTGATTCACCATCATCACAAAAACCTTGGCTGGAAAAGAGAAAAAGAAGGGCCCCGAAAACAAATCCAGAAAGTTCTCCTTTTGAAAAAGAATTATTAACTTTATTAAGTAATCAAACACCAGATCTTGCCGCAGACGACCTGGCTTTTTTCGCTTCTTTAGGTCCAATCTTAAAAAGTTTTGATGTAGGACAAAAGCTGGAGTTTAGATCGAGAGTGCTGCGCGAAGCCACGAATATTCGAAATTGGAACAGACCAAATAGCTCAAATAGCTCTTACTCTAATGACGCAAGATCTACATTCGACACGTATGCATCATCATACAATTATCAGACTCCAGGTTACTCAGGGTACGAAACCAATGATGCAAATCCAGGTAACTCTGGTTATCAAACAGCTAGACGTACTGATGAATAATTATATTATGTTTAATTACTAATAATATGTAATTTGTTTTTTTTTTGTCTTTCCTATAATATGAAACATTATAATAATAAATATGTTGTTTTGTTACATACAATTTACCATGAATAAATATAATGATAAAATGAGTAAATATATTTTTTTCTTACCTTAAAGTCACCATTAGTCGTTCAATCGGTGGTATAGGCACGATTCGTAAGCTGCAATGGACCAGTTTATCCTGTATCTTTGCCAGTAATTCGTCAAAAGTTCTAGTTGACATTCGAAAGTAATTAAAGAATTTACTTTCGTCAGCCCTCAAAGTGCCATATAACAAGACAAATTCTCCTGCAACGGCTCTCTGCTCAATCAATGGATGAACATGGAGTCTTCGTCGTCGCCGGTTTTTATTTTTTTGGGATAGGTAGTACAAAGCAGCAATAATTAACACACTCCGCATTTTGGTCGTCGTCTGTACAGTATGGCGGTCAGTACGATACTAAAACGAGCCACGCTGAGCCTTAGCGCTGACAAACTACGCGCTGAGCTATGAGCGCTGACGGTGAGCGTGCCGTCGGCGTAAAACTAAAACCAGCCTTAGAGAAAGAAGAATTATGATAACGGACAACTACTACACTAGTATACCCTTAGCAAGGTACCTGAAAGGACAAGCTACTGATTTATGTGGAACAGTACGCAAAAACCGACGAGAACTGCCCCAAGAAGTGGTTCAGCAACGGCTAGAAAGAGGGCATATATCTGCACAGCAGCAGAATAATTTTGCAACCATCCTAAAATGGCATGATAAAAGGGATGTGCTTATGTTGTCGACGTGTCACGACCATGAAATGCGAATGTCAGGAGGTTTTCGAACTGTTTTGAAGCCTGCAATGGTGTTGACGTATAATGAAGGGAAGGAAGGCATAGACTTGGCAGATCAGTTAGCAAGCTACAATTCACCGGCGAGGGAAACCTCTGTTTGGTATAAAAAGGTTGCTGCGGACCTTCTTTCTATAAGTGTAGTAAATGCCATACTTATTTATAATGAGTTACACCCACAGTCAAAATTGAAGGTTCTAGATGGCCATCAAGTCATTGTAAAAAAATTACTGATGATGGAAAATGAGAACCCCTCAAGTTCCAGTTCTGCGAGTTCTTTACGTAATATCCGTCACATGTTTATGAAAATACCCAAGAAAGGTAAGAGCGCTTGTAGACGTCCGTTTTTTTCACCGGATAACGGACCGTGTTTTTTGCCGGATTCGCGGTGGTGTATGAATTATAATGAATGTGTGTACATGCACCGGACATCGGTCCGGCGAACAATTTACGCCGGATGCACCACCCCTTCCCCTCGGCGCGACGGACACCGGTCCGGTGTAAGAAATGGCGGTCATCCACGCCAGTGTATTGGTGCGTGTTGACGCTGCCGGACGTATTGCCTGTTTTCTGTTAATTGAGTGCCGTCTACCTGCGTTCTTTTAAAAATGGGTAATATTGACATGGAATTGTTAATAAGTTTGGTTGAAAATAGGCCTGTACTGTGGGACAAAACCCAAGAGTGCTATAAAAATAGACAGTCGAGTTTTGCCGCTTGGAGAGAAATTTGTCTTGCGTTAAATGAAGGTTTTGAAACGATGTCCGAGAAAGAAAAAAATGATTTTGGTAAGTAACATTTTATTTTCATTATTTTTATGCATGTTGATTTTGCCATGGTACACGCCCTACTGGTGACATGAAATACTCTGCATATTTGTTACGAATCATATTTGCTGTTACATTACCTCGTGTTGAATGGGAACGAGGCAAATGGCATAGAGTAGACACCATGTGTGAACTAGCAGTGTCAGTAGCATTATTAGCAATACCCTCTACTTTATGAATTATGTTTTGTAATAAGCAGCATGTTTTTACAATGTTAACAGCAGTATCTGTTGAAACATTTAATGGTCTATGCAAAATCCTCCATTTATTGGATAAAATACCAAATGCGCATTCGACGTAGCGTCGCGCTCTTGTGAGACGATAATTGAAAATTTTTTTTATTGAGTCAAGTTGATGCCCACCGTAAGGACGAAGTACGTGTTGATGTAAAGCGAAAGCTTCATCAGCAACAAATACATAAGGTAACTCACTGCCTGCACCTGGCAACTGCTTAGGTCGAGGAATATTTAATTTATCGCCTACTATTCTTTTCCAAAATTCTGTTTCTTTAAATACTGCTGAATCGCATTCTTTGCCGTAGGCTCCAACATCAATAAAAACAAAATTATAGTTTGTGTCTACCACGGCCATTAATACTATTGAGAAATAGTGCTTGTAGTTGAAAAACATTGATCCACTTTCTTCTGGCTTGATGATTCTAATATGTTTTCCGTCAATGGCTCCCAAGCAATGAGGAAAATTTGCATTGGTCTCGAAATTTTTTGCTATTGTTAACCATTCGTCTTCCGATGGTAGTTTCATATAAATTGGAGAAAGGGTTTCCCACAATGCTTCAAATACTTCTTGTACAATACAGCTGATAGTTTTTATACCCATTCTGAAACTGTAATGTAGATCACTAAATGTGTTCCCTGCAGCTAAATATCTGTAACAATTTTTTCTTTTTTAGGCAAAGATATCATAAAAAAATGGAACAATGCAAGAGATAACTGGATGAAATATCACAAAAAAGTTAAGGAATGTAAATCCGGCTCTGGTGCAAAAAGTCTACGAAAATATAAATTCTACGATCAAATGCTCTTTTTGTGTAAAATTGTGACTCGCCGAACAACGGAAGCAAGTATTACATCAGAAAAAAACATCACACAATCTCACAACAAAGAAACTGACTCACAAACCAATAATGACCCTACCGCACCAGCCAATACTACCGATTTAACAAAAACAAGCAAGAAGAGAAAGACAGACTGTAGCGAAGTTGATCGACAAATGCTTACTTTAATTAAATCAGTTGAAGATGAAGACAAGAGTAAGAGTATGTGTTTTTTCAAAGGTATTGCTCCGATTGTAGACAAGTATAGTGATGACGATTATGTTGAATTCCAATATGAAGTCATTAAAGTTATGAGAAATTTAACTCGGAGAAATCAAGCGTCCATGCAGCAGCAAAATTACAATTACAATATTAATCGAGGCTACACTACGGCTACACCCGACTACAGGATACACGAATATCAACCAACACAACCCATTCCATCGACATCCAGGATGCCCTATGAATATCAGCCAACACAACTCATTCCATCCACATCCAGGATGCCTCAAGAACTCATGCAGCAAGATGATTCCCAATCTTCAATTATTACTGAATTAAGTTCAATCACATCGCCTGATTACGATTTCGATTTTTCTAAAACTCCTTAATTTATTTTTTGAGTATAATAAAACAATTACTACCTACTAAATTTTGTTTTAATTAATACAGGTAATCAATCCCCTTTTCTATAATTTGAAATTGAACATCTCTTTAACATACCTTATCGTAACGGCTAATCTCTCTGCCGGGGAAATAGATTTACGCATGTCAGTATCCTCGTGTCTTATTTTATCATATATGGCTGTTAATAATAGTTGAAAGGTTTCTTTCTTCATCCGAAAATAATTGTAAAATTTAGTTTCATCTTCTTCCA
>DWIZ01000002.1:0-22117 GCA_018248655.1 Chiothion georgina
TATTACCTACTTACTTACCCTTCATCAATATTTACATAAGTATATGTATAATAAAGACCTTAACCTCAGAATTAAGAATGAGATGAGTTGTCTGTCATAAAACAGAATATACACACCATTGTAAATACAGAAATCGACTCTATTGTAAAGATATAAGGTTTTAAATTGTGTATAGCTACTTGCCCTTCGGTGTTACGAAGCAATAGTCATAGCAATGTGCAATATTTATATTGTGCTTGTCCGAGCGAGCATACGCGTTTTAGTGTAATTTTAACTTCTAAATAAACTGAGTTTTATAGATTATTAATGAAATAAAACAAGTAAAAAACCGGAATGGCTTAACTCGGCTTAACAGATCATTTATTTGTACAGAAAAATACTTGTAAAGTAAAATTATAAATTATCATTAAATCGCCTATAGTTTTTCGCGGCATTTTTTAATTCTATATTCAAAACTCGGACTATAAATACCACCAGTACTCGTTGACTCCACTTGATCCTAGAATGCAGTTTAAAAAGAGAACGTGCAGTTTAAATAAAAGTAGTGAAGTGACACTAGGTTCCTTTTTAAAACGTAATTAAGATTTTTTTTCCGGTACCTATTGGCAAATGACGAAGGGATTTTACAGCCATGTTCAAAAACTGTGTAATAAAATGGTGAAAAATTTTTTAACTATGAAATGGTTGGCGTTGGTTTCGCTTATAGTAGCAAATGTGGTAAAGGTACCGTCGCCGGTGGTGAAAACTGAGAGCGGGCTGGTCCGCGGCAGGATCAGTGACAATGGCAGATTCCACCAATACTTCGGGATCCCGTACGGGACTGTCACCGATGAGAATAGATTTAAGGTTTGTTATTTTGATTTGTATGTGACTGATATTATTTTATGGTTCTAGACATTCCAATAATTTGTTTTAATAAAGCATAAATATTGAAGATTTTTTGGAAGGCAATTAATAACGATATACACTACATAATATACAACGTCGCTTTTTCTGTCCCCGTGTTCGCTTATATCTTTAAAACTACGCAATGGATTTTGATACGGTTTTTTAAATAGATAGAGTGATTTAAAAGGAAGGTTTATATGCATAAAAACATCCATTAAATCTCTACATAGTATAAAACAAAGTCGCTTTCTCTGTCCCTATGTATGCTTATATATTTAAAACTATGCAACGGATTTAGATGCAGTTTTTTTAATCCATAGAGTGATTGAAGAGGAAAGTTTATATGTATAATAACATTCATAAAATAGTGGAGAAATGTTATTGGCTACATATTTTATACTACATATTTTATAAGCTGGAGCGAACAGCTCGTAAAAAATATGGGTATAGAGCACATCACTATCGCGACACGTCTCCGCGACCGCGACGCCGCGACCGAACGACGCCGCTGAAACTAATCACCTGTCGTAGCGCGAGAAATGTCGCCCGTTAAATTTATAACATGTCTTTGTGTTTAGGCGTGGAGGTGCTCTTAAATCGGCCACTGCGATGCAAAGACCTTTCCAACTGAAATACAAGAAAGAACATCAGTGGATGGTAGGCAGACAGTACTGATCGATCTACCACAGGTTTGGCATTGACGTTTGCAATGCTCACAGCAGTCATAGTAAGAACCCTTGCTTATAGAAGCTGCGAATGGTCACGTGTAAATTCCAGCTGCTCTTGTAGCCACGAAATTTCAGCTTCATAGAAAGTAGCGCTCCGGTGTCGACTCTTTAGGACTTGTATCTTCACGGTAGTTATGGAGCAGCGTAGTGAAGCTTGGGCCAGGCTCTTGGGACATTAAAAAGGGTTGGAGTACGTTGCTTGTGACAACAGAAATAACGTGGAATTTTAACATGAGCACTAAAGTGGTCGCCTCAAAAAGAGTTACTGTAACAATGCCTACTGACTGACCACTGAAACACACGAGGGACACGCTGCTTCACGATGGGTTAAAAGTGTGTCACCACACAATGTATCTAACATTTCGGGACAAGCTACGTTGGCGGCACCGACGGGGTCGTAGATGAGGTATATTTGTTCCTGAGACTCCGCCCAGCTGTGCTGAGGAGAGCACTGTCAGGTTTTTAGTCGGTTGGAGCCCAATATCCCTTCCGCCTGCCTGGTTCCAAGTTTTTCTGACGATAAAAAAAATGGTCTATCAATCATTCATCTCCTACAAATAACTTCAAACTAGGGTATGAGGTTGGCTCACCACCTATTGGCTCTACATTCTATTCTGATGACATCAAACGGCCGACTTGCCCGTCATTCGTCTACATTGTAAAGATGCGCGTTGTTATCATAAGCGGAACAAAGACGTAATCGAAAACAGATCGTATGCATAATATAATAGCATACTCGTGTGTCACATACCTGCGCTTGCGACGCGAGGTCAGCGCGCTAATACCGCTTAGTGATGTGCGCTTTAAAGCCAGAAGCCAGGTTATATCGATAGAATGGTTTTCGTTAAAAAGTTTAAGCACTGACGGACGCACTCTATACTTATATGGTAGACTGTTCCTAGCCGTGTTTACAAATACAAATACAAATAGTTTATTGCAAAAATACAGTACAAAAATAAGGTGTTACATTATGAAAAAAGAAACCGTGTATTTTACCATTTCAATGGTGTGCAATAATAATGGTTCTGTCTTATATTAGGTACTATACAATATTGGCCGTAGAGTGTTACATAAACAATACAAAAAAACAACAATAACAATTTGGTTTACAATTTAAAAATACAATTAACTAATTTTGTAACATAAGATATTTATATGAATCGCAGTACAATACATTTGTGATTATTATGTCCTAATTTTATCATAAAACACTGTCAAATGTTGGTTAAGATTAGATTACATTTTTATTTTTATTCAAGTATCATAATATTCTGAAAGACTATAAAAATTATTGTTAATGAGCCAAACAGTCAATTTCTTTTTAAACATGCTCAGTGGCAATTCTTTCAAAGAGATTGGAAGGTTATTGAATATATTAATGATATTAACATGAGCATTACGTTTAACCATTTGGAGACGACAACGTGGCAAATTAAATTTATAGTTGTCTGCTTTGGCTCTCAATCTTAAAGAAGCCTTTGGTACTGCTTCGAAGTAATTGGAATGCTCTTTTACAAAAATAGCTGCTGCTCTAATGTACATCGATGTTAGAGTTAGTAAATTTAGTTTTTTAAATAATGGCCTGCAGCTATCCATCGGCCCTTTACCGCATAGGGCTCGTACAGCTTTCTTTTGCATTTTGAACGCTTGTATAATGTCAACAGAGTTACCCCACAATAATAGACCATATGTCAAGGTAGACGCAACATACCCGTGATACGCAACAAGGGCTGCATTTTGAGATACTGTCAATCTCAGACGCCTGATCGCAAACACAAATTTAGCTAATTTGTCACATACCATTTTAACATGTTCTTTCCAATTTAAATGTTCGTCAATCATAATTCCTAGATATTTAACACTTATTTCACATCGAATTAATGTTTCGCCTACTTTAGGAGGAATGTAATTTTTAGGTATTCTTCCAGTATTAAAATAAATAATTTTTGTCTTAGATAAATTTACTTCTAAATTATTTGCATTTAACCATTCCATTACATCATTTAGTGTATTAGTTACTTCTTCATTTAAGATTTCTAAATTACGTGATTTAATAAGAATGGTTGTATCATCTGCGAACAGAATCGTCTTATGTTTAGTTACCATTGGCAGATCATTAATATACAATAGAAACAGAAATGGACCTAAAATGCTGCCTTGAGGAATACCATATTTATTTTTTGTAATGACTCAAATGTTTTCTTTTGACCGTTTGTAATTCTGGATATTGTTGTGCACTGTTTCCTACCTGATAAATAGTCGTTAAGCCAATCTAAAGGTTTTCCACGGATGCCATATTTCTCCATTTTATTTTTTAATACGTCATGATGGACAAAATCAAATGCTTTGGTCATGTCAAGAAATACAGCTATTATATGGCACTTATCATTGAGGGCACATGCTACTTCATTAATGACATTGTAGCATGCTAGCGTAGTAGACTTATTTTTGAGGAATCCGAATTGGTCATTTCTTAAAATCTTTTAATTACCGCATAAGTGTACAGCCGTTTCAACATTGCTTTCTCAAAAATTTTTGATAGAACCGGTATAAGTGCCACAGGTCTATAGTTTTCCATTTTTTGCGGATCGTCCTTTTTATATAAAGGCTTTATGACTGATATTTTAAGAATGTCAGGGAATCGGCCTTGTTCAAAGGAGGAGTTTATTAAATAACATAACGGTTCGCTTATATATTTAGCACAAGATTTTACTACTTTTGTATTGATATTATCATAACCTACGGCATTTGTATTGTTTAAAGATTTAATAATTGAGATTATTTCTGTGTTGTCTACTGGAGTCAGAAACATAGAATTATTATTATTATTTAAAATTTTATTAAATTTAGAATTAAAATAGTTACATGTCATCTTATATTTATTTGTCAAATTAATAAAATAGTCATTAAAAATTTCACATATGTCAGAAGGATTACTATAATTAATGTCATTAAATGAAATAATGTTGGGTACTTTTCGGTCATTATTTATGTTCATATTATTGTTTATTATATCCCATGTAGCTTTGCATTTATTTTTATTACGTTGAATGTATTTTTTATGTAGGATGAGTTTTGCTTTATACATACATTTTTTGAGAATGTTACTATAACTTTTGTATTTGCTCCTATTACGTATTTTATTTTCTTTGTTTAATATATATTTAAAGTACAGAATGCGTTTATGGATGCATCCTATTTTGATACCTTTAGTCATCCAGTTATTTTTTTACAAGTATTATTTTTCTTAATACGTATTTTCGGAAAACATAAGTTATATATAATATAATGTAAAAATGTCATGAAAAGTATTAAATTGAGTGTTTAACGTGTGTTCGTTGTAGATTTCTGAGAAAGTTAGAGCTGACAAACATTCATTAAACTTACGTATATTGTCTTGGTTAAAGTCGCGGATAGTCTCATACCAATATACTGTTTCAATTTCTTTTTGAACCTGTAATGTCAAAGTCTGGCCAGTCTCGTGGTCCGATAAACCTAAATAGTGAATTTTGGCCTCTGTATTTTTCCCGTACTTATGATCAGGTCTAAACACGCTAGCTTTCTGGTAGGTTTATTGATTTTTATGTGTAAATTATAGTTTTTTAAGATCGATTTTAATAAACGTGTTTTATGAGTGTCCTTAAGGATGTCTATATTCAAATGGCCACATATTACGATTTTGTTCTTTATGCCCTTACGAAATAAATAATACAGTAGCTAATTTTTTAAAGAAAACTTGAATGTCACCATTTGGTATCCTGTATAAAGATATCACAATCAGATTACACCTTGGGATTTCTATACCACAACATTCAAATAAAAAGCTGCATGATAGATTTTGAATGTGGGATATAACTTTAAAATCTACGCGGTTATTTAAAATAATGCAAGTACCGCCTCGTTTTGTGTTACGAGAGAATGCAGTTGCCAGCCTAAATGAGGGTAATCGTAATAAATTTTCCATACCTTTCTGAATGAATGTTTCGCTCAGACAGATAACATCAATGTGTAAGATACATTGTTGTGATAAGTGCGATATGGCGAACTCAAGTTCTTCTAACTTGTTAAGTGCTCCAGCAATGTTTTGGTGTAAGATGGTTAATACGTGTAGTTGTTTAGGGTCGAAAAAAGTTATTGTGTGGTGTGTTTTGTGATGTGACTGTTTTCTTGTTCGCCACAGTAGTCGAAAGGTTAGTTTTTTTGACATTTAATCTATAAAAATAATAAGGAATGGTTCCTTTTTTAGGTAGGTTTATGTTTATATTTTCATTTAAATTTTGTTCACTTTGAAAATAATATGGAATAGTTCCCTTTTTGTACCTGCAGTTATTTTTTAAGTCACAGGAATATTTATACTTAGATTTTATAAGAGCGTTCAAATTTTTAGGATTGAGATATATATTACTATAGTTTTCATAATCTAATTCTAAATTAATTACTTCGCTTAGATAAAACAAGTATGACGAATAGTTTGTTAAGAACAAATGTTTAGCTTTGTTTAGTGACAAACTTTTGAGTAACGTGATAAATTTGCAATTTGAATATGTTGTAATCAGGGCCCTTATATGATTGTTTAAATAACTTTCATTGAGGTAATTATTGTTTGTTACTTGTGTCACGTATACCTTGACACCTGGAACGCTTTGCAATTTGCTAAGAGTAGTGCATAAAGTATTTATTACATTGTAGGGATTGGTATCGTTTCCACCAGCCGAAATTATCACTATGTCTCCAAATTTTAATGACTTTAGTAATGTATCACAATGCTTTAGTGTTTCGTTACACAGTGAGTTGGGTTTGATTACAGACGATATGCGATAACATGTCGAGTTGTCACAGTACTTATTCTTAACATTGATCCAACTGAACAGGCCAGAAGCATGCTGGTCACCTAGAATGTAAATTGTATTTCTTGAGTTTGTAACTGGTTTTAGATTTGTGTTTTCCGTTTCGTATACTTTTGTTGATGCTCCTGAGATTGTGATATTAACAGGCTTTTCACAACTTATTACTGTTTGAAAGTGATTGCTGAGTTCTAACGACGGCTTTTGTGTCAAGTCGTTTGGTATGCGTTTAGGTGTTGAAGTATCACATTGAGGCCGTATCGATTTCCGAAACGTAGATTTTCTTGGAGTAGGTGTAGTGCTGGCGTTTAAATCGTCGAAGCCGACTGTTTTATAAATTTTGAGTTTCTTTTCATATTCGGTTAGTAATTGTCTTAATTTGGTATTTTGAATGTTAAGGTTATCGATCTCCTGATGCGCAATATTCAATTGTGTTCGCAGGTCTTGATTTTCTTCTTTCAGATCATTAATTATTGTATTATTGTTTACTGAAATATTTGGCAGGCTGGTATAGCTTAGATCTAAGGCTGATGTATGAGATTGAAAAATACTGTTGTTTGACGAGTTTAAGAGCATTCTGCCTTGTGTAGTCTTTCTTCTATATGTAATGTTGTTACTAAAAGACATGGTTTATGTACCAAACAAAAGGTCTAGTTAAATACCTTACGTATAGACTTGATGTTCGTAAGTCCTATTAATGACAGTTATGAACGAATGATGCACTGTTCGTTATTATCTGTGATAATTTCCTCGTTTTGTTAGGTTGGTACTCTGCTTGTTTTCGTTTAATGTCACTTAAATATCCAATAATCATACATTTATTCAGTTCAACAGATTTTCTAATTTTATGAGGTTAAACCGAACTGTTGCATTTGTTTTGAAATTTATAAATAAGTGTAAGAAAAATTTAGTACCTTCTTATGTTAGTGCCGAAGAGCTGCAGGCAGCATTAAATTTAATTATTAGGACCGCACAAAACGAGTCATTTCCGGAGTACAAAATATTGCTTCTTAAACAGAGTTTGCCTAAGAAAAGTAGCTTATTAAAATTTAATGTTTTTCTGGACGAAAATAATATCTTTTGTGTTGGAGGTCGTTTGTCAAATTCGTGTTATAGTTATGAAAAGAAACACCCTATTCTCTTACAGTCCGCTCATAGATTTACGAAGTTATTATTTTATTATGAACACAAACGGCTAATGCACGCAGGGCCGCAGTTATTACTAGCTTCTATTCGCGAAACATATTGGCCTATTAGGGGTAGAAATTTGGCTAGGTATTGTTGTCGGCAATGCGTTGTGTGTTGTAGGATGAGAGGTCGTACTGTGACTCTTATGATGGGTAATTTGCCGCAGCAGCGCATTCAAGTAGCTTTTCCTTTTGAAAACATAGGATTAGACTATGCCGGTCCTATGCAATCCATTTCTCGTCAAGGTCGTGGAAGCAGAGTGGTGAAAGTCTATATCGCCATTTTTGTGTGTTTTGCCACAAAGGCTATCCATTTAGAGTTGGTAGGCGATTTGACCAGCAACACTTTTTTAATGGCACTGCGCCGCTTTATAGCACGAAGGGGAAAACCTAAGAACATTTACTCTGATAACGGTACTTCTTTTGTTGGAGCTTATAATGAATTATCGAATTTTTTAAAACATAACTGCAATTCGTTGACCGAGAGCATGGCACACGAAGGAATAAATTTCCATTTTATTCCTGCATACTCCCCCCATTTTGCTGGATTAGCCGAAGCTGGTGTGCGGTCGACAAAACACCATTTACTTAGGGTGTTGGGATATTGTCATTTAACGTACGAGGAGTTTAACACTACTTTAGTTCAGATCGAGGCAATATTAAACTCCAGGCCACTGACTCCAATATCACCAGACCCAGAAGATATGCAACCACTAACACCGGGCCATTTTCTTATTGGACGACCCTTGACATCATTGCCATCTGAGGACTACACTGATAGATCCACAACTTCTTTGATTCGGTTTAAGCGAATAGAACAGTTGCGGCAACATTTCTGGGTGCGATGGAGCAAGGAATACATTTCGGAACTCCAGCTGCGAACCAAATGGCGCTCCAGTAAAGGTCCTGCTCTGAAGGAAAATTCCATGGTTATCTTAAAAGAAGACCACATGCCGCCTCTCAAATGGAAAATTGGCCGAATTATTGCTGTGTACCCTGGAACGGATGGTATTACGAGAGTTGCAGACGTGAAAACTTCAGGAGGTGTGCTCCGCAGATCTTTTAATAAAATATGTCTGCTTCCTGACCAAGGGGACGCACAAGATGTTGAAAGCTAGGCTTCCAACGCCCGGGGGCATGTTCAGGCAAAGGACGCCTGATAATTTTAATTAGCAATCAGTTAAAACCCAACTTTGCATATTGAGTGTCGTTTTTAATTATTATATATTCCGTCGTTCAACCGAGCACTGTGTTTTCTTTCCAAAACCTAAAAATTAGTTCAGAACCAGCGCAAAGTTAAAATAACTAGCCTTAACATTGGTCACTTCTCCCGGATATAAAATATCGAAGAAAAAATAACTTGAACCAGAGTGCGGAAATTAGAAGTTACAGTTACTGTGGGTCTTTGTGTGATCTGACCGCGTGGCGTGAAGAATTATGAAGAAAACTACCAAGGGCCTGTGGAGTTTAATTTCATTATAGGATTAATAATTTGCCTATCGATTTCCACCCAACACTCTGTTTTTAAGTGCATTTTTGTAAGTATTTGCAATATTAGGTTTTGTGAAAAGGTTAGTAGCATTTTGTATTACCATTATTTTAGAACCAATTAGTAATTACACACCATTATTAAGTAAAATCAGTGTTCTAAGTTTATTTAAATAGTAATTATTAAATATCTAGCTCTGATTAGGTGTAGTAATATTATTGCTAACGTGGTAGGTTAATACAAATTTAAAATAAGAAAGTAGTGCTTTACTGGTGATAAACTTTATTAATATTAATTGTTTTATGTTTAAATTTATTAGTTAACACCATATAATTGTTGAGAAATCAGTTTAATTACTTCTAATCTTGTTGTTCTATTAATCTAAGTTTGGTCAAATTCAGTAGTTTCCAATTTGTAATTTGTATTGTAATTTATATAGTATAAATAGGCATTAATAACAAAGATAAGTTTATATTACGTTATAAAACATTATTAAATTGAGCAATTGTAAAATTTTCAGGTTGATCTCAGACCAGCTTCTTCTAAAATGGCAACTGAAAAGTTTGATAAAATGGTTAGAAGAAGCGCCGCCTATAAAGGTCAATTTACAACCTTTTCAAACTATTTAAATGACCTAGATGCTTCTTCAATGAGTGATTTCGAGGTAGACGAATTGCAGTTACGTGTCACTCGGATGGAGAAGATGTTCGATAGGTATGACGAAGTACAGTTGTCGATTGAATGTTCTGGTGAAGAACCGGAGTCTCAATTAGCGGAACGCAATGAGTTTGAAAAACTATATTATAAGTCTCTTTCCTTAGCAAGAAAATTACTCGCTGGCTGTAACCAAAAGGGAGTCACCCCTGAGGTTGGATATAGGCATTCAGCTTATCGCAGTATAGTTAAATTGCCTACCATTCAATTACCAACGTTTATTGGCTCTTACGACAACTGGCTGGAGTATCACGATACATTTCTTAGCTTGATACACAATAATGCCGATATAGACAATATTAATAAGTTTCACTACTTAAGGGCGTCCCTAGAAGGTTCTGCTGCGGTACTTATTAAGTCTATTGAGTTCTCAGCTTCGAACTACTCAATTGCTTGGCAGTTATTGTGTGATAGGTACGAAAATAAGCGAATGTTAATAAATAATCACGTATCCGCATTATTTAACCTAGAACCCATTTCTAAAGAATCATCTATTTCTTTAAAACGCCTTATAGACCAAACTAACCATAACTTACGTGCATTAGAATCCCTAGGTGAACCAACTACATATTGGGACACACTTCTTATCCATATTATAACGAAAAAACTCGATATTAAAACATATCGTGAATGGGAACAGTCTTTAAGTCGAGATCAAAAAATAACCTTTGATATGTTATTAACTTTTATAAAAAATCGAGCCGATTTGTTGGAAACACTTGAAATATCAACTAAAAGTAATAATCATTCGAATAATGTTGGCAAGGCTATTAAATTTAAAACAATGGTTTCAGTTCCCGACACGAGCAGTAGTACCAACACGAAACGCTGTCCTAAGTGTAGCGGCGATCACAAATTATTTAATTGCCCTACGTTTCTTTCACTGACTAATGAGGCACGTTTAAAACTATTGCCCGAATACAAAGTATGTTTTAATTGTTTCACTTTCGGACATTATGCCAATAACTGTAAAAAACCGGGATGCAAAGTTTGCCGTCGTAAACACAATACACTGGTTCACGTTTTGGAAATTAATAACAAACCAGTTTCGACGTCTTCCAGTGCATTGCAGAGCCTAGACAGTAACACTAGTACTAATTATCCCAATGCGCATACGCATCAGCCTGCGCTGAGAGTGCAGCCGCCCGCTGTGGACGCCCGCTTGTCACTGGCGGCCAGCATCGCCCACGGGGCCCGCTCTCAATCATACCATGGAGATGTGTTATTGTCCACTGCAATTATCAAAGTTATAGGTAATAATAATCGTCAATACTTAGCTCGCGCGTTATTGGATAGTGGGAGCACTTCGTGTCTTATGAGCGAGTCATTGTATGAGAAACTGGGATTAACGGCGATTAACGTAAACAACTCTGTATTAGGTGTTAACAATAATAAGTCTCACATTAGTAAATTATGTCGCTTGCAAATAAAATCTTTAGATGAATGTTATTCGACACACATTCAGTGTTTTATTCTTCCGTCGATAACAGATTATGTGCCTAGCAGACAAATCGATTTATCTAATGTTAAATTACCTTCGAATATTTGTCTTGCAGACCCTCACTTTCATGCACCGGCTCCCGTTGATATTTTAATCGGTGCGGATGTCTTTTGGGACATTTTGGGAACGGAAAGACTTAACTTAGGTGACGGACAGCCGATACTCTGTGATACGAGGCTAGGATGGCTCGTATCAGGTCCCATTAACGGTGGCCATGTATCCGCGTCGCCCTTAAAATGTAATTTTACTAATGTTAATTCTGATCAAGACGTTGATGAATTAAATAATATTCAAACGCAACTTAGTAAGTTTTGGCAACTTGAGGAGATTAGTGTAGGTCATTCATATTCTGCAGAGGAACGGGCGTGTGAGAATCACTTCGTAAAGAATACCACTCGTCTTCAAGATGGTCGGTTTTGCGTTAGGATACCTCTCAAGCAGTCACCTGAATTATTAGGCGATTCTTTGCCACGAGCAAAGCAGTGTTTCCTTTCTTTAGAACGCAGACTTACCAAGAAACCTGAGCTGTTTGAAATGTTCAGAGACTTTATTTCAGAATATGAAAATTTAGGCCATATGATAAGATGTCAATCTTTTAACCCAAATGCACATTCATGGCGTTTTACGTGAAAGTAGCTCCACTACAAAGTTGCGTGTGGTATTCAATGCGAGTAGTCCTACTACCACCGGTATTTCATTTAACCAGATACAGATGGTTGGACCGGTAGTACAGGATGATTTGTTATCTATACTGTTGCGATTTAGACAGCATAAATATGTTATAGCGGCTGATGTGGAGAAAATGTATCGACAGATATCTGTCCATCCTGATGACAGATACCTACAACAGATTGTCTGGCGTGACAACCCTTTGAGTTCTCTTCAAGCCTTTCAACTCACCACTGTCAGCTATGGCACAGCCAGTGCACCGAATTTAGCGACGAGATGTTTGAAGCAATTGGGGCTGGACGCACCAGATAAAAAGGTTTCTGATGCTATTCTCCATGATTTCTATGTCGATGATTTATTGACTGGTGGAGATACCATCAATGAAGTAATTGAGTTGCGTCAAGCGATTTCTTCCATATTAGATAACGCTAAAATGAAATTGCGCAAATGGAAGTCCAACGAACTTCAAATTCTTCCTCAGTGTGAATCATCACAAGTATCGCTAGACTTAAACGTAGGGACTACAGAGCCAAGCAAAGTACTGGGTCTTGGTTGGTTACCGCAGTTAGATTGTCTCTGGTTTCCAATCGGAGATACTATCACTGGTGGAAAAACAAAGCGTGATATTTTATCTGTGATAGCACAGATATTTGACCCACTCGGCCTGTTAGCTCCATGTGTTATCATTATGAAAATGTTGCTTCAAAAACTGTGGTTACATAATTTATCTTGGGATGAGCAGTTACCACCAGATGTGAATAAATGGTGGACGGAGATAGTTAACAATATACCTTTATTAAATAAAATTCATGTTCCACGATGTGTTATAGGTAGTTCATGTAAATCAATTGAATTTCACATTTTTTGTGACGCGTCGGAGCGTGCTTATGGTGCATGTCTGTATGTGCGAACTATTAACGATAAAGATATGGTTTCCGTTAAGTTATTGTTGGCTAAAAGTCGAGTAGCTCCGCTTAAGCCCACTACGATACCGAGACTTGAGCTATGTGGCGCTTTGATTGGTGCTCGTCTTTATGAAAAGGTAGTTGCGTCTTTACGAGTACATGTAGCTCGCACTATCCTTTGGACTGACTCCACGATAGTCTTGGGGTGGTTACGAACATTGCCGAGTAAGTTGCAGCCCTTTGTCCGCAACAGAGTGGCAGATATTGTGGAGAAAACTGCTAATTGTCAGTGGAGGCATGTTCGTTCGGATGATAACCCCGCTGACTATATATCCCGTGGAGTGGATATTCGGTCCATTTCCACGTTAGATAAGTGGTGGTCAGGTCCATTATATTTACAAAAAGATTCTTCTACATGGCCATCGGACATAAACATAAAAATAGATGAAGATAAGTTACCGGAGTTAAAACATAACATTTCATTACATGGGTTGGTTGTTGAAAATACTATAAATAATCATACATTTATTCAGTTCAACAGATTTTCTAATTTCATGAGGGTAAACCGAACTGTTGCCTTTGTTTTAAGATTTATAAATAAGTGTAAGAAAAATTTAGTACCTTCTTATTTTAGTGCCGAAGAGCTGCAGGCAGCATTAAATGTAATTATTAGGACCGCACAAAACGAGTCATTTCCGGAGTACAAATTATTACTTCGTAAACAGAGTTTGCCTAAGAAAAGTAGCTTATTAAAATTTAATGTTTTTCTGGACGAAAATAAAATCTTGCGTGTTGGAGGTCGTTTGTCAAATTCGTGTTATGCTTATGAAAAGAAACACCCTATTCTCTTACAGTCCGCTCATAGATTTACGAAGTTATTATTTCATTATGAACACAAACGACTAATGCACGCAGGGCCGCAGTTATTACTAGCTTCTATTCGCGAAACATATTGGCCTATTAGGGGTAGAAATATGGCTAGGTACTGTTGTCGGCAATGCATTGTGTGTTGTAGGATGAGAGGTCGTACTGTGACTCCTATAATGGGTAATTTGCCGCAGCAGCGCATTCAAGTGGCTTTTCCCTTTGAAAACATAGGATTAGACTACGCCGGTCCTATGCAATCCATTTCTCGTCAAGGTCGTGGAAGTAGAGTGGTGAAAGTCTATATCGCCATTTTTGTGTGTTTTGCCACAAAGGCTATCCATTTAGAGTTGGTAGGCGATTTGACCAGCAACACTTTTTTAATGGCACTGCGCCGCTTTATAGCACGAAGGGGAAAACCTAAGAACATTTACTCTGATAACGGTACTTCTTTTGTTGGAGCTTATAATGAATTATCGAATTTTTTAAAACATAACTGCAATTCGTTGACCGAGAGCATGGCACACGAAGGAATAAATTTCCATTTTATTCCTGCATACTCCCCCCATTTTGCTGGATTAGCCGAAGCTGGTGTGCGGTCGACAAAACACCATTTACTTAGGGTGTTGGGATATTGTCATTTAACGTACGAGGAGTTTAACACTACTTTAGTTCAGATCGAGGCAATATTAAACTCCAGGCCACTGACTCCAATATCACCAGACCCAGAAGATATGCAACCACTAACACCGGGCCATTTTCTTATTGGACGACCCTTGACATCATTGCCATCTGAGGACTACACTGATAGATCCACAACTTCTTTGATTCGGTTTAAGCGAATAGAACAGTTGCGGCAACATTTCTGGGTGCGATGGAGCAAGGAATACATTTCGGAACTCCAGCTGCGAACCAAATGGCGCTCCAGTAAAGGTCCTGCTCTGAAGGAAAATTCCATGGTTATCTTAAAAGAAGACCACATGCCGCCTCTCAAATGGAAAATTGGCCGAATTATTGCTGTGTACCCTGGAACGGATGGTATTACGAGAGTTGCAGACGTGAAAACTTCAGGAGGTGTGCTCCGCAGATCTTTTAATAAAATATGTCTGCTTCCTGACCAAGGGGACGCACAAGATGTTGAAAGCTAGGCTTCCAACGCCCGGGGGCATGTTCAGGCAAAGGACGCCTGATAATTTTAATTAGCAATCAGTTAAAACCCAACTTTGCATATTGAGTGTCGTTTTTAATTATTATATATTCCGTCGTTCAACCGAGCACTGTGTTTTCTTTCCAAAACCTAAAAATTAGTTCAGAACCAGCGCAAAGTTAAAATAACTAGCCTTAACATTGGTCACTTCTCCCGGATATAAAATATCGAAGAAAAAATAACTTGAACCAGAGTGCGGAAATTAGAAGTTACAGTTACTGTGGGTCTTTGTGTGATCTGACCGCGTGGCGTGAAGAATTATGAAGAAAACTACCAAGGGCCTGTGGAGTTTAATTTCATTATAGGATTAATAATTTGCCTATCGATTTCCACCCAACACTCTGTTTTTAAGTGCATTTTTGTAAGTATTTGCAATATTAGGTTTTGTGAAAAGGTTAGTAGCATTTTGTATTACCATTATTTTAGAACCAATTAGTAATTACACACCATTATTAAGTAAAATCAGTGTTCTAAGTTTATTTAAATAGTAATTATTAAATATCTAGCTCTGATTAGGTGTAGTAATATTATTGCTAACGTGGTAGGTTAATACAAATTTAAAATAAGAAAGTAGTGCTTTACTGGTGATAAACTTTATTAATATTAATTGTTTTATGTTTAAATTTATTAGTTAACACCATATAATTGTTGAGAAATCAGTTTAATTACTTCTAATCTTGTTGTTCTATTAATCTAAGTTTGGTCAAATTCAGTAGTTTCCAATTTGTAATTTGTATTGTAATTTATATAGTATAAATAGGCATTAATAACAAAGATAAGTTTATATTACGTTATAAAACATTATTAAATTGAGCAATTGTAAAATTTTCAGGTTGATCTCAGACCAGCTTCTTCTAAAATGGCAACTGAAAAGTTTGATAAAATGGTTAGAAGAAGCGCCGCCTATAAAGGTCAATTTACAACCTTTTCAAACTATTTAAATGACCTAGATGCTTCTTCAATGAGTGATTTCGAGGTAGACGAATTGCAGTTACGTGTCACTCGGATGGAGAAGATGTTCGATAGGTATGACGAAGTACAGTTGTCGATTGAATGTTCTGGTGAAGAACCGGAGTCTCAATTAGCGGAACGCAATGAGTTTGAAAAACTATATTATAAGTCTCTTTCCTTAGCAAGAAAATTACTCGCTGGCTGTAACCAAAAGGGAGTCACCCCTGAGGTTGGATATAGGCATTCAGCTTATCGCAGTATAGTTAAATTGCCTACCATTCAATTACCAACGTTTATTGGCTCTTACGACAACTGGCTGGAGTATCACGATACATTTCTTAGCTTGATACACAATAATGCCGATATAGACAATATTAATAAGTTTCACTACTTAAGGGCGTCCCTAGAAGGTTCTGCTGCGGTACTTATTAAGTCTATTGAGTTCTCAGCTTCGAACTACTCAATTGCTTGGCAGTTATTGTGTGATAGGTACGAAAATAAGCGAATGTTAATAAATAATCACGTATCCGCATTATTTAACCTAGAACCCATTTCTAAAGAATCATCTATTTCTTTAAAACGCCTTATAGACCAAACTAACCATAACTTACGTGCATTAGAATCCCTAGGTGAACCAACTACATATTGGGACACACTTCTTATCCATATTATAACGAAAAAACTCGATATTAAAACATATCGTGAATGGGAACAGTCTTTAAGTCGAGATCAAAAAATAACCTTTGATATGTTATTAACTTTTATAAAAAATCGAGCCGATTTGTTGGAAACACTTGAAATATCAACTAAAAGTAATAATCATTCGAATAATGTTGGCAAGGCTATTAAATTTAAAACAATGGTTTCAGTTCCCGACACGAGCAGTAGTACCAACACGAAACGCTGTCCTAAGTGTAGCGGCGATCACAAATTATTTAATTGCCCTACGTTTCTTTCACTGACTAATGAGGCACGTTTAAAACTATTGCCCGAATACAAAGTATGTTTTAATTGTTTCACTTTCGGACATTATGCCAATAACTGTAAAAAACCGGGATGCAAAGTTTGCCGTCGTAAACACAATACACTGGTTCACGTTTTGGAAATTAATAACAAACCAGTTTCGACGTCTTCCAGTGCATTGCAGAGCCTAGACAGTAACACTAGTACTAATTATCCCAATGCGCATACGCATCAGCCTGCGCTGAGAGTGCAGCCGCCCGCTGTGGACGCCCGCTTGTCACTGGCGGCCAGCATCGCCCACGGGGCCCGCTCTCAATCATACCATGGAGATGTGTTATTGTCCACTGCAATTATCAAAGTTATAGGTAATAATAATCGTCAATACTTAGCTCGCGCGTTATTGGATAGTGGGAGCACTTCGTGTCTTATGAGCGAGTCATTGTATGAGAAACTGGGATTAACGGCGATTAACGTAAACAACTCTGTATTAGGTGTTAACAATAATAAGTCTCACATTAGTAAATTATGTCGCTTGCAAATAAAATCTTTAGATGAATGTTATTCGACACACATTCAGTGTTTTATTCTTCCGTCGATAACAGATTATGTGCCTAGCAGACAAATCGATTTATCTAATGTTAAATTACCTTCGAATATTTGTCTTGCAGACCCTCACTTTCATGCACCGGCTCCCGTTGATATTTTAATCGGTGCGGATGTCTTTTGGGACATTTTGGGAACGGAAAGACTTAACTTAGGTGACGGACAGCCGATACTCTGTGATACGAGGCTAGGATGGCTCGTATCAGGTCCCATTAACGGTGGCCATGTATCCGCGTCGCCCTTAAAATGTAATTTTACTAATGTTAATTCTGATCAAGACGTTGATGAATTAAATAATATTCAAACGCAACTTAGTAAGTTTTGGCAACTTGAGGAGATTAGTGTAGGTCATTCATATTCTGCAGAGGAACGGGCGTGTGAGAATCACTTCGTAAAGAATACCACTCGTCTTCAAGATGGTCGGTTTTGCGTTAGGATACCTCTCAAGCAGTCACCTGAATTATTAGGCGATTCTTTGCCACGAGCAAAGCAGTGTTTCCTTTCTTTAGAACGCAGACTTACCAAGAAACCTGAGCTGTTTGAAATGTTCAGAGACTTTATTTCAGAATATGAAAATTTAGGCCATATGATAAGATGTCAATCTTTTAACCCAAATGCACATTCATGGCGTTTTACGTGAAAGTAGCTCCACTACAAAGTTGCGTGTGGTATTCAATGCGAGTAGTCCTACTACCACCGGTATTTCATTTAACCAGATACAGATGGTTGGACCGGTAGTACAGGATGATTTGTTATCTATACTGTTGCGATTTAGACAGCATAAATATGTTATAGCGGCTGATGTGGAGAAAATGTATCGACAGATATCTGTCCATCCTGATGACAGATACCTACAACAGATTGTCTGGCGTGACAACCCTGTGAGTTCTCTTCAAGCCTTCCAACTCACCACCGTCAGCTATGGCACAGCCAGTGCACCGTATTTAGCGACGAGATGTTTGAAGCAATTGGGGCTGGACACACCAGATAAAAAGGTTTCTGATGCTATTCTCCATGATTTCTACGTCGATGATTTGTTGACTGGTGGAGATACCATCAATGAGGTAATTTCATCAATTAGGTTATCTAGACAGCGATTGGCATCGTCCCGTGTAACAACGCGAGCGCTATAACCAATCAAATCGCTTCAAACTACACTTGTCGAAACCGCGTGAGTTGTGGACTGACGATTTTATCCTCAATACCTACACAGCATTACCTGGAGCGTGTGGTCGTTGTTTGTGCCTCCGTAATATAAGTGATTTTCATTGATATTTTGGGATCAAACGGTAAGTAAACTTTGATTTTTAATACCTTAGGTACAATTTGAAAGCATTAGTTGATTTAAAACTTATCTTATTGAATATTAAAAATGTTAATATATTTGTTATGGTAGTTACGCGGTATTTTAACATTCTCTTTGCATAATGATTTGCCTACTTACGCGGATTTAACACTCTCATTGTAACTCATTTTTCTTCTGTTTAGGTAAAAAAAAATATTATGGAAGAGATAAATGATGATGGTATGAAGGTCACAACATTGAGGGATTTCCAAAAATGACGGCAAGAACTTCTTCGTAAAAGGCAGAGTGTTTTAGACAAAAATCGTTCTCAAAATCCAACCATATATACCTATCATAATATACCTCAAAAAATTCATGAGTTACCCAAAAACTTAACAGATGTTGATGAGGATATAGCTTATTGCGATACGTTAACAACATGTTTTCCCATATCTCCCAGTCAGGCTTCATTCACTGCCATTCCAGATGTACATACAGAACAAACGTTTGTTGTTTTACCTCCAGACTATACTAGTACTTCATCTACTTTTGTGCCAATATTCACTGAAGAAGTGGCTACAGATTTTACTCATTACGATCCCAGTTCTTCATCCAATATTATCCCGAATGTTGCAGAAGAAACAGTTATACAAATTCACCTTGAAAATCCTAGCACTTCGTCCACTGATGTCCCGCCTGTTGCTCAAGAAACCATCGTACATTTTTCTCCCGATGACTCCACCACCGATCCAGACTACGTGGCGTTATCTGATATTACTAACATAGAACCTATGGAATCTAATGATCCTGAATGGTTTCCAGAAAGAAATTTGGAACCAGAAGCTGGAAGAGACTCAAGGAAAAGAAAACGTAAAGCTGACTCTGAAACCCGGAAAAGACAACTAAACAAGAAGGATAGAATGTTAGGAAAAGCTTATCTTGGATTTAAGAAAGTAGGTAATAAGTACCATCAGAAAGAGCCGAAACCTGAAAGATCTATGGATCTAAGTGTATGTCAGCATTTTGTATTCGCAGCAAAATTTTTTTTTGCCGAAACCTATCTAAAGACATTAGAAAGGACGTTTTCAATCGTTTTCGGAGCATGACATGGTTTGAGAAAAAAATGTATGTAAGATCAATGATTGACACGGAACACGTTAAAAGGAAGACTATTGAAGGTAATTCTAGACGATCAGATACTAAATTATATTATTTACAAATAGATGGCAAAAAGGAAAGAGTTTGTTTAAAGACATTTCTGGCGACCTTAGGCATAAAAGAGTGGACTGTTCGCTACTGGCTTGGTGATAAGACCCTTGTGAATTCGGTTAATTCGAACCCGGCTCCGATTTCGCATAATTCTAAACGAGATTCTGTCAAATGCTATCTATCTTTATTACCCAAATTACCCTCACATTATTGTCGCCAATCAACCACGAAACAGTATGTAGAACCGATAATACAATCGAAAGCACAATTGTACAAACTATACGTTGAATATTCGTCGTCAGAAGCCAAGCCAGTAGCTTCGAGAAAACTCTTTTTTGACATATTAAGTGAGGAAAATATAGCTCTTTTTCAGCCAAAAAAAGATGCCTGTGATTATTGTAGTTCGTATGCAGTGGGTAATGTTTCCGAAGAAGATTATCAGCGTCACGTCGAATTGAAAAATTTAGCTCGAGCTGAAAAGACTAAAGATAAAGAAATTGCAAAACAAGGGATTGCTCATACTATTACTGCAGATTTGCAAGCCGTGAAATTATGTCCTACTTTGTCGGCTAGTGCGCTATATTTTAAAACCAAATTGGCAGTGCATAATTTCACAGTTTTTAACATTGGTACTAACGATGTTACCTGTTATTGGTTCGACGAGACCGCCTGTGATCTGAAAGCTACTACATATGCGTCGTTCTTTGTAGATTATATAACGAAATTGTAACAAGATAATGTTAAGGATGTAATTATATGGACGGATGGTTGTACTGCGCAGAATAGGAACAGTATTGTTTCTAACGCTCTCCTGAGATTAGCGATGGATAAGAAAGTTACCATTACACAGAAGTATTTGGAGAAGGGCCACACCCAAATGGAGGTGGATTCGGTGCATTCACTTATTGAGAGAAAACTCAAAAATGTCGAGATTTTCCTGCCATCGCAATATGCAATTATTACCAAAGTTGCTCGAAAGAATCCTTTTCCTTACA
The DNA here is from genome assembly GCA_018248655.1 of Chiothion georgina. Classification (NCBI taxonomy): domain Eukaryota; kingdom Metazoa; phylum Arthropoda; class Insecta; order Lepidoptera; family Hesperiidae; genus Chiothion; species Chiothion georgina. The sequence goes on from DWIZ01000002.1 coordinate 21,003, forward strand.
AAGTCGAACAACCCGATCATACCTTCTTCAAAGACTACAGTGTTAAAGAGTACCAAGTTTACGACTCTATACGCCCTGGGCGTGTTTCTGGCGATGATTGTGTTGTGGACTTGCGAGTTTTGAAATATAATCCTAATGGGACTATCGAGTTTAAAAATCACTTCGAAAGTGAATTTACTCCACTACCTCGAAGACCAAAGAATATTTCTACATTGATAAGCAACGTACCAAGGCTTTATGAGTCTAGATTGCCTATACTGGAAAGTAAATATGAGCATTTGCAACAATTAAAGACTGTTATTCCTCGTGATTGCCATCAATTTTACGATGATTTACCCTCTAAAAAAACTAAGTTCCTATATCAAGATTTAAGATCTCATTAGTTTAAGTATCTACTTAATTATTACCAAAACTTCGTTAGATGTTTTTTAAATAAGAGTATTTCCAAATGTAAGATCTCATTACTTACTACTGCTACGTAGTATGTAGAACTTATATTTTTCTAAACTTTGTTAGAATTATGTTTTTGTTGTCTTCTATGTATCTACTTATTAAGTTACTTATTTAGTAGGTACACTTTTTGTTTCTTAATGTTTATTTTAGGTTTTTGATGTTTCTATAGTTATTGTAGGCAGTTTAAAACTGCTTACATCTAAAGTTAATAATATTTTTACTTATTTTGAAATATGAGACTGATATCGTGTTCAAAGACGCATAAAAATAATATTTTTGAATACCCAATCTTTTATTTTATCCCTCTTACAAATAAGCGTAAATAGTGAAAATGCTCAACAACAATTCATTTACGATGATTCAATACCGTGAAAGTGAATTTATTAATCGTCTATGAGGTTTTCTTACTAATGGATCATATTGATAGCTAAAGTACATCAATTTACAATTAGTTTATAGTTCAATCAGCTGAAAATGTAATAACGATAAATATATTCAGTTTTTTCGCTCTCCTGTAAAATTTGTCACCCATCAGTTACGCGCTATTAGCACCTGTGGCTTACGCGGTATTGCAGTATCACCGACGATATGCGATAAGCGCTGCTTTTTGTGACACTGTTAATCTTAAGCGCCTGATTGCAAATATAAATCTAGATAGTCTG
>DWIZ01000003.1:0-19515 GCA_018248655.1 Chiothion georgina
ACGCTGCTCCACTGCGGTGGAGAAACGCTCAGACATAGAAAACATACTTGCCTTGAGTGGGAATCGAACCCGCGACCTCCGGCTCGATGTTTAGATTCGCTAATACCTAGACCATCAACAATCACTAGGTCAGTATACCTAAGGTATATTGGCCTATATACCTAAGATAAGGGTTTGCAGTTGTATTGCAGTCGTGTCACCTGCATTCAGACTGCATCTGTCCTGTGATCTGCGGTTGGATTGCATTAAATTCGGTCAGTCTGTCTAGAGCCTAAAGGGTTTAACTGAAAATAATTAAGTCTTCGATCTTTATAAATCATGTCATTTAATCAAATTGCAAAATTTTTTATCTTTCGAGATTAAGAACTTGCAGGTGTAATTTCACTTGCATAACGATGTTGTCATCCGGGATCGATGGTACAGTTTTCGCTTAGTGATTGATCAGTGTAAATTATTTTATACTAGCGCCTCGCCCCAGCTTCGCACGGCTATAAAACATATAGCCTATAGCAGTATTTCTCCACTAGTTAATGGATGTTATTGTACATACAAACGTTGCTCTTTAATTATTCTATCTATTAAAAAAACCGCATCAAAATCTGTTGCGTAGTTTTAAAGATATAAGCGAACATGCGGACAGAAAAAGCGACTTTGTTTAATATTATGTAGTGATTCAGAACACGTCACATTTCAATACGATGACCGATACTTGATGACCGTCGATATTGGAAAGGAGAGTTCCGGTAAAAGATTATTTAATGACATAATTTAATATGTTAAGTGTAAAAAAACAAAATTTTACTCAATATCTTCTTTTTCCGTAAAGTCCGACCATATAGTAGGTTCAATGGATTATGGATAGACTGGGAACGGATTTTCCATTTTATCGCACTAAGATTACTAACGTTGTAACTATTCAGTAATCTGTGCTCTTACTACTTCGTATCTAACATGCAAGCACAGTATTAGATCGGGGTAAACCAAAGAACTAAGGAGTTTTTATTTTTATTTTTACAAGCCTAAACATGCTTGGCTTCATTGATACAGACTGACTTCCAACACGAGTATGTATCTTCCAAATTCGGCGTAAAATCTGTCATAATTGTCATTATTTGCATGAGCAGCATGGTGGAATGAAAATAAACTTTCTGACATAGGACAGCTTAAGTAAACTTTTTGAATCTATGAAATGTAGTTGTAGTATGCCCCAAACCTCCCCCTTATTCCAGGGAAAGACAAATCCAAAAAAGTGGAGCATTAAACGGAGGCAGCCAGGTAAGTCGAGCCAGTAATCATTATATTAATACGTGAAGCAAAATGTTTAGATCCCTTATTACGAAAATTGCGTGGACGAAGGTGTACGGTGTAACCGTACACCTTCTTTTGACTCAGCACTTTTGTGCGGCACGCGCCGTATTTGTTCATTAAATCAAGAAATTAAGTTAGTTCGCTTACGGTAAACGTCTAAACCGCGCGTGCTCACCTCCCGTTCATTAACAACATCATTTCATCATCGTTATTATAATACAAATCGGGATTCAACAACAAACGTTTTTCATTTAACTATCGTACGACAGCAACAACCCGTACATAGTTAAATTGGTCCTTCGAGCATTAACAGAACTAGTGGACCTCGCGTAAGAGCAATTCTGCGATAGAATTGTGACTCGCTGTGGAAGTAACAGTGCTAGTGACTACCGGAAGAGCAGCGTACGGAGGTCGCAGCGATCAACTGGTCGAGCAGCAGCAGTCTCGGTAACCAGCAACAACAACACCTACAACAACATCAAGTAAGATCTTTCCGTTTTTATATCTTTAAAAATCAAATTAACTACAATATGGAGGAGCTGTACCAGTCGCAGACCGATATTTACGAGTCTATGAACAAGCTTGGAGTCAATTTAAGGAAAGATGGAGCTGAACGTAAAACTGTGGATTATTTTAAGAAAAAATTAGTAACTTTAGAAAACTACTGGAAGGAGTATGAGTTTAATAACGACAGGATTAAATCAGAGGGTAGTAGGTTGCATCCTTATTTTACGATGTCTGAGTTTGATAAGGCTTCTGAGCTATATAAACAGGTTAAAAATCTTATTTTACATCAGCAAGGTTTATTAACTAAGACATCCGATCCGATAGGAGAATCCGTTCAGTTAGATTCAGAAAAAGTTTTAACTCAACGCGAGAGGCAACCTGGCCCGTCCGCGCCGACCAGGGCCAAAACGTCAACGGGAAGTTCAAGTAGGCTAGATGAAATGCTTAGGAAACAGTCTAGTAACTTCCGGGCTTTCACAAGAACCATATACAACATCGAAAGTAAGATACACCTACTTAAACAAGAGTGGGAGATTAACGACTCACTACGCATGCTTCAGTCGCGATGGGAGAACATTGACTCTCTACATTGGGAGTTAGATCAAGATCTGGAAGGTTCTAATGAGGAATACGAACTATCTTTTTCAAAATCGGAAGAAATGTACGAGCGGTTAAAGCAAATATTAAATAATAAACTGAGTTCTGCATCATACAGGGAGATGTCTGCACCAAAGATGGACATCCCAGTGTTCAGTGGTTCATTTCAGCAGTGGGTACCATTCAAAAATTTATTTACTGAGGCCATTCATAACAATCCATGTCTCACTAACTTACAAAAAATGCAATATCTTAAAAGTAAAGTAAGAGGAGAAGCGGAACATCTAATACAAAATCTTTTAATTTCATCGGAAAATTACATTGGTTGCTGGGACATCTTAAATAATAGGTATGATCATTCCAGATTGATTTTTTGTTCATATGTTAATCATATATTGAACTTGCCAATTGTTCAACAACCATCTTCCATTCACTTTAAAAGGGTCCATGATACGACTTTCGAATCACTAAATGCTATAAAAAATTTAGGAGTGGACACACTGTCTTGGGAACCACTCATCGTACAAATTTTGCTTCAAAAAATAGATTCTGAAACTCAAAATCAATTTTTGGAATCATTACAGAATCCTCGTGAATTATTTAAACTAACTGAGTTCATGGATTACTTGCAGAAAAAATTTACATCTGGAATAGAATCAAACAAAAAACAAGAACAACAAAAAGTAAATAAATTTTCTGTAACATCTAAATCGTTTAAAACTAATAACTTTTATACAAAACCTAATTATAATCATTCAAAGCAAGCAAAATTTTTGAACAAAACAAGTTTCAAATGTCCGTATTGTAATGGAAACCATTGGTTAAGCGCATGTAATTCGTTCAATTATTTGTCGTCGCAACAAAAACGTAATTTCATTATTAAAAACAACTTTTGTCTTAATTGCTTATTCAGCCACGGTGGCAAAGAATGTACATCGATGAAAAGGTGCCACGAGTGTCAGGGTAAGCACCACACCGTTTTACATGAAGCGTTTAAAAAGTTTGTACCTCAACATGCGATTGACCAACCGTCTACGTGTAGACCGGCCGTTTTAGTTGCAGAACAAAATCACGAGAACGTTTTACAACAACAACCTAACGCTTCGGAAATATTATTAGCTACGGCTATTGTTAAGGTTCGAGCTAGTAACGGTACTTACCATAGCTTACGCGCGTTAATCGATCAAGGGTCTCAGACGTCTCTCATTTCGGAAAAGGCCGCTCAAATGTTAGCGTTACCGAGAGAAAAATGTAAGGGAGCCATTTCGGGTATAGGTTCCAAGGTTAGTCAATCTAAAGGAGTCGTAAACATAACATGCGCTTCACTACACACCGACTATGAATTTACAACGAATGCATTAGTCATGAACACTTTGATTAAAAACTTGCCAGGGTTTACATTTATTAAACCCGCGTGGTCACACCTTGAGGATATTCCGTTGGCAGACCCAGAGTTTTACGTTAGCCGCCCTGTAGACCTATTATTAGGAGCTGAGGTATATTCTAACATCATCATGAACGGTATTAGTAGGTCGAACCAATCCGTACCTATAGCTCAACAAACACGTATAGGCTGGATACTTTGCGGTAACGTGACAACCCTACATTGCAACGTCGTCTTACATCAAAATCAACTAGATGATATTCAAAAATTTTGGGAGATCGAAGACATTTCCAAAGAACAAAATTTATCTTCTGAAGACTTATACTGCTTAGATTACTACAAATCTACAACTTCACGTCGGGAAGATGGCTCATACATTGTTAGGTATCCTTTTAAGCTAGAATTAAAAGAAAAATTAGGTTTAAGCAAAAACTTAGCCTGCGCGCAATTTCGTAACTTAGAACAAAAATTTAAAAATAATTCTAATATAAAACAACAATATACTTCTTTCATTCATGAATACCTAACGCTCGGACATATGAAACCAACCGACGGACGTCAACAACCTGATTGCTATTTACCGCACCATTGTGTATTGCGAAACGATTCCCCAACAACAGCTTTACGCGTCGTATTTAACGCATCCAAAAATACGTCATCAGGGTTGAGCCTTAATGATCTTATGTTCAAGGGGCCCAACTTGCAACAAGACCTACAATCGTTACTGCTAAAGTGGAGACAGTTTGAATTTGCATTTACCGCGGACATAGAAAAAATGTTTCGTTTTATTTGGATAAATGACGCCGACCAGGCATTTCAAAAGATTGTATGGCGTGATTCACCCAACGACTGTTTAACGGATTACCAATTATGCACGGTAACATACGGAACTAAGGCAGCGCCTTACCTCGCGATGATGACCCTAAAGCAGTTAGCAACCGACGAAAGAAACAACTTTAATTATAATACGATTAAAACACTTGAGGAGTAATTTTACATGGATGACGTGTTGCACGGCGCCCATTCATTAGAAATGTGTAAACAATTAAAACAAGATCTTATAAATCTATTAAAAAGGGGATCATTTAATTTACGTAAGTGGAAGTCAAACTCAGCCGAATTAACTCAAGATACGTCAAATTTTGAGAATAAAGAAGACAACTTTGAATTTAAACAAGTAAACTCCACAAAAACACTAGGCCTTCGTTGGAATACGTTAACAGATAGCTTTATATTTCAATGCAAACTAGACAACACTAACGCGCCACATACTAAGAGATCGATGCTTTCGGATATATCTAGGTTATTTGATCCCTTAGGATGGCTCTCACCATTATCTACAAAATTAAAATTACTTTTCCAAATTGTCTGGACAGTAAATATTGGTTGGCATGAAAAAATACCGGAAAACATTTATAACGAGTGGATAAATTTAAGAAATAGTCTGTCGCTCATTGAACAATTTCAAGTACCTAGGTGGTTAGGAACACAGGAAAATGATGAAATTGAGTTACATGGTTTCTGTGACGCTTCGAACCAGGCTTATGCTTGTGTTATTTACTGTAGAATTAAAAGAGAAAATAAAATTTTGTTGACTCTTTTGGCGGGAAAAACACGATTAGTACCGGTATCTAAGAAAATTTCATTACCTAGGGCGGAACTCAGTGGAGCTTTACTATTGGCTAAACTGATGAACAAGGTTCAGGAGTGTCTTAAGGACTATAAAATGAAGCTTTTCTGTTGGTCGGATTCGATGGTAGTCTTAGGCTGGCTTCGAGGGGATCCGGGACGATGGAAAACCTTCGTATCTAACAGAGTCAGCAAAATAACTTTAACAATACCAGCTAGCTGTTGGAGCTATGTTAAATCAGCAGAGAATCCTGCTGATTGCGCTAGCAGAGGAATGACGGTTAAACAGCTACAACAACATTCCTTGTGGTGGCAAGGACCTACTTGGTTGTTAAAGGACTATGAAATAATAGATCCGCAATCAATTCCGATATGTAACGAGGAAGTTCGGAAAATCAAACATGTTAACTTCGTTTATAAAAACGATAATTCTATTATAGAAGGTTTAATTAATAAATATAGCTCTTTTAAAAAATTAATTCACGTGTTAGGGTGGATACAACGATTTATTAAAGTTAGTAGGGATAAAAATAATATTAAACAAACATTCTTAACTGTACAAGAAATAAAATGCGCCCGTAACACAATTATAAAACACGTTCAATATAATGAATACGCCGCGGAAATTATAAATTTACAACAAAAGTTAAAAATATCCACAAAAAGCAAACTAATAGAATTAAATCCATTTATTGACTCAAACAATATTCTAAGAGTAGGTGGTAGACTTAGAAATGCAACTATAGATCCAGAGATGAAACACCCTATCATCCTGCCGCACAGTAGTCCTTTAACTAATCTGATAATCGATCACGCGCATAAGTTAACTTTTCACGGCGGTGCTCGCGTGACGTCAGCGAACATCCGTCAACGATATTGGACTATTGGCAGCAACCGTGCTGTGAAGAAGCGACTACGGATGTGCATTAAGTGTCGCCGACACAACCCTACCAATCTTACACCTTTGATGGGTGACTTGCCAACACCCAGATGCAACTCATATCCCCCCTTTTACCACACGGGAGTCGATTTTACTGGTCACGTGATGATAAAAGCAAACAAGGGGCGAGGTATTAGAACATCGAAGGGTTACGTGGCAGTCTTTATCTGTATGGCTTCGAAAATAATACATTTGGAACTCGTATCAGATCTCACTACATCTGCCTTCATCGCAGCCCTACGTAGAATGTCTGCAAGAAGAGGCACTCCTCGTCACTTATATAGTGACAATGGAACGAACTTCGTCGGCGCTAACAACATCCTACAAGAACAACAAGAACAGCTACAACAAATTTTAAGTGAAGAGTTCATGGCGGAGATCGCAAACATGGAGATAGAGTGGCATTTCAATGCACCGTCCTGGCCCTCGGCAGGAGGACTGTGGGAGGCGGCAGTAAAAAGTCTAAAACGGCATATGAGAATAGTCATAAACGATCATAAACTCACATACGAAGAGTTTACAACAGTATTGACACAGTTAGAGGCGGTTCTCAACTCTAGACCCTTATGCCCTCTGACAGAAGATCCAGAAGACTTGGACTTCTTAACACCGTCGAGTTTTATTAATATCAAGCAGGACTTAACATTTATTGAAACTGAAACGGACATGAGAACGAGGTGGTATTTTACCCAAAAATTAGTAGGAGACATCTGGAAACGTTGGCGGAATGAATACCTGAGTCAACTAACTGTTAGGAGCAAGTGGCGAACTGACCAAGAGAACGTAAAACTTAACGACGTTGTATTAATAAAAGACGCCAACTTACCACCCGAGAAATGGGCTCTCGGTCGCGTCGTGGAGCTACACCCGGGTGGCGACGGAATCGTCCGCGTGGTCACCCTTAAAACTAAAAACGGACTTATAAAACGACCGGTTGTCAAAATATCTGTTATGCCTATTAATACCGTCGGAGTAAAACAATATTTTAATAACAATACCGACACACAAATGTTAACCTCGAGTCCTATTAACAGCGTCGGCTCACAACAATCGTTTAATAAAAACAATGAACAACAAATCCCAACATCGATTAAAGATAAACCTAAAAAACCTAAAAAGTTTAATGTTTCATCCCTAGCGATGTCCCTTATATACTTTATTTGTTTATTAAATATATCCAATGCTATTCGTACTTATAACTTTACTTCGTTACCAGAAAGCCAAGGTATATACTTCGATAAAATTTCCAATATGCAAATAATTAGAGACGAATGGAAGATTGTTGTTTATTACGATATAAATCCGTACTGGCAAGCCACAATAACATGTAAAAAATATATAGATTATGTAGAAGAATTATGTAATAAAATACACGACAATACCAATTGTAATATAATAACTCTTCAGCTGCAAAGAGAATACGAAGAAATGGAACATTACAATCGAATACTTATGAATCAGAATACCGGCACGCGACACGACAGACGCCGTCGCGGCATCATCAACGGTGTCGGATACATGGCTAATACACTTTTCGGTGTATTAGATGAGAGATTCGCAGAACAATACGAACAAGACATCCAACTTATACACGATAATGAAAACCATCTCGGATCGCTCTTGAGAAACCAGACCTCGCTATTTGAAGCAGAGTACAACATATTAAAGAGAGAGGAACAATCAATTAATAAACAACATAAGTATCTCAATCAACTTGGTAACAAAATAGATAACCTTTCTAAAGTTTTAAAACACGAATCTGAAAAGAACGCTGTAATTAATGATGTTAGCCTCGGGTCTTTAGCTGCCACGAACATTGTGAGAAATTTAAAAAATATACAAACCTCATTACTAGATACTTTAACAGATATTTATCACGGACGTCTTAATTATCACCTGTTATCCCCAGAACAGCTCAGACAAGAACTTAGCCTAATCTCAAGTCATCTGGAAAAGGATGTCACCCTACCCATAAATAATTTACAAAATGACATCAAATCTATATACCCTTTATTAAAGGTCAAGGCCAGAATGACTGAGAAATACTTACTGATTGAAATAAGAATACCTTTAGTAACCCGTGAATCGTTTGAACTATTCAATATCATCCCCGTTCCAGTATCGAATAATGACACTTTGCTCAGTATTATAACAATTTCACCGTATATTGCTATTAATTTAAGAAAAGAATCGTATTACATACTCTCGTCGGAAGATTTAACTACATGCCAGCGTAATGAAAATGATGTATTCCTTTGTCACATGAGAAAACCTGAAACACGCTTGAAGAGTGATGAGCAGTTTTGCATTATAAACCCTAATACGAACACCTGTTACTTTAAAGTTGAAAATAATTGCAAAAATAACTGGATGGAGCTACATTTAACTAATAAATACCTATACTTTTGCTGCAAGCAATGCCAGGTACGGCTGTTATGCAACGACCAAGTGACTTCAATCCAACTAAAACATGCGGGAATTTTTACAATCAGCCATGGATGCATGCTGAAAACAGATTCCTTTTCGTTACATTCAGAGAAAGAGAGAAGCAGCCGAGTGCACATGAGTAGTAATCAAGAAATAACACCCATAAGCCCTATAAATCACCTAATCAACATCTCATTCCCCCAAGTGGCTGATTACACATTTGAAAACAACACTGATGTTGAATTGAAGGAGATTAAGAACAGTTTAACTTCATTAAAAGAAAACAACGTTCAGCTAAACCAAATATCATATCACGACATACACCATTATACGGCTATATATGTCGTACTCGCAGCATCGATATTATCATGCTGCTTCTGCATCTACTATCGTCGGAGGCTGCGTCGCCAAGCGATCTATCCGCTGGCCGTGGCGAGGGACGCAGGAGCGGGCTTGAAGCTCGCCGCTACACCGACGGCAGGTCGTGACCTGGCTGTCGCTACCATTTCTACGAGTGATCAGTGTAGCGCTAGTGTCAGTGATGGTGATAGAGTAACTTTCAATACGGAATCGGTTGATAAAAGTGTTTCACCCATTCAAAAGAGAGTAACATTTAAGTAGAAACATTAAGAATCAAAAGTGAATTCATCTTGTATCCTCATCTCATCTTGTTTGGGTGGGGAGCACGTACGGTGTAACCGTACACCTTCTTTTGACTCAACACTTTTGTGCGACACGCGCCGTATTTGTTCATTAAATCAAGAAATTAAATTAAATTTAGTTCGCTTACGGTAAACGTCTAAACCGCGCGTGCTCACCTCCCGTCATTAACAACATCATTTCATCATCGTTATTATATTACAAATCGGGATACAAAAACAAACGTCTTTCATTTAACTATCGTACGACAGCAATAACCCGTACAATGATGACTAACAAGATGATTGCACATTTTTTATTAAAAATCTAAATTATACGGGAGAAGTGCTCAAAAATCCATCTGGAACGCTAAATCTTGGTGTCTCTTTCACTAATATACGCGCACTTTTATCACAAACATCCATCACTTCACTACACTGAACTTGTACACTGGACTGAAGAGGTGGGTTCGCCGGAGTCGCCGGGGACACCTCTGGACCTCGCTCCGGCACCGGATTTGAAGGTGTAGGCCGGGCCCCGTCCGATCGCCTGTTGCTGCACCGGAGTCGCTTGCACAGCCACGCTGCTCCAATAAGTCCCACTAGCGCGAATAATACATATATCGCTGCGTAGTGGTAGATGTCATGATTGGACATTACTGCTAATGGTTCGGTATTTTTCATATATTCTATATTTCTCTGTATATCTTGAAGCTGAGCGGTATGGTTACGAGTAAAGCCCGAGGTGTAATTTTCAAAGACACTCGGTAGAGAGATGTTTATAATGTGAAATCTCGGGCGATGGAATATTATGCGTTATGTTAAGTTTACTCTCTTTTTGACGATGTGAGAAGGCCAGGAAATCCGAGGTTTTTATAGTACATCCCTCATTGATGCTAAGAAATGCAGATTTATTTAACTGTATAGGTGTGATACGATTGTTGCATACGAGTTTTATAAGAAAAGGTTTACAGCAAAAGAAAAAATATTTATTGAAACTATGTAATTCCACCCATCTGTTCCTGCAAGCTGTAATGACTGTTTTACATTTTCTTTCATTTGGCAAAGTTTCACAAAAATCAAGGTCATCTTTAATAATGTGAATCGACTTCCTAAGATGACATAAACTTAACTATGGGTTCTTTTCGAAACATAAACTTAAATCCCATTCTGTAAGCGGTATAAATGAGTCATGCTTGAGGTTCACGGCCACGTAGTCAGCCACCGGCACCACAGCCACCTCGTTGGTATCTGTGCGGTGCGGTATTGGGAGAATTTTTAATATCTCATATACGTTGTCGTCAATTAATGGAATCAGGATTTCAAACATAATAAATCTGGCTGTCACTCTCGTATGGACTTGCAATAAATTATATACTTCTGATAGATTGTCGGAAGTCTTAACTGGTAATGACAAATCTTTAGGAAGCTGCTCAGAGATAACTCCCAGTTCGTACCTTAGTTGGTCGGGTGTGAGAAGGTGAAAGTTAAATTTTCCACTGTAAATGTTAGTTACAGAATCTAAAAGTGTTTGCTGAACGTTTTTGAGGCTGAAAACTAGGCTATTTGTTATCATTGCCGTAGTCAAAAAATCATTTAGTAGAGAAGTATTTTGAAGCTCATTTTTCACTTGATTAATGGTCCCTTCTAAAGCATTTAATTTCTTATGAATTAACTTATGATTTTCATTGATCAATTCTTCAGTGCGTTTCAGCAAATTGAACTCTGCCTCAATCACGGACGTCTGATTCTTCCAGAGCAAAGCTAAATGGTTCTGATTTTTCCTGATAAGATCTATGTCGCTCTCATATTTTTGGACAAAACGGTCATCTAAGACCCCAAACAAACTGTTTGCGATATATCCAACCCCATTTATTAGACCACGTCTGTGACGTATGTTATTGTTTACATTGTGAGTCATTAACAGGCTGTTATAGTATTGCAGTTCGCTCACCTCATGCCGTAACTGCAATAGGACTCCGTCGCAATGTGATCGCGATTGAATTTTTCCACAAATATTATCTAAGTACTTCATATATTTTCCAATGGTCTTATTACCTTCTAGATAAGGTTGAATATCATAATATACTACTAGCCGCCAGTCGTCTCTTATTAATTGCATGTCCTTAATGCGATCGAAATAAAGACTATTATTACCCGGTAACTCAGTTATGCTATAAAAACAATTACCTACTGGGATAGTTATAAAAAATAATAGTAAAGAAATGGCTACAGAAGCAAAGCTGAAGGTTTTATTTTTTCGAGTTTGTTTAAATGAATTTTGTTGTTTATTTATGTCTTCACAAGTGCTTTGATTTTGGTTTTCGTTTACGGGTAGCCTACATAGCTTTACAATTGGTCGTTTCATGAGACCGTTTTTAGTCTTAAGCGTGACTACTCTTACGTAGCCGTCGCTTCCGGGGTGCAGCTCTAATACGCGTCCTAAGGACCATTTCCCCGGGGGTAGATTGTCATCCTTAATAATGACAATATCGTCTAATTTTATATTAGACTTAGGCTCCCTCCACTTGCTACGAGCTGTTAGTGATGTTAAATATTCATCGCGCCACCTATTCCAGATATCGTTAAATATTTTTTGATTACGATGCCACCGAGTTCTAATATCTGTCTCTGTGTCGTATAGATTTAGGACAGGACCACTACTTAAAAAGTGGGATGGAGTTAAAAAATTTAAGTCGTCGGGGTCTTCGGTTAAGGGACACAGAGGGCGCGAGTTCAAACATCCCTCTAATTGAGTGAGAAGTGTAGTGAACTCTTCGAAAGTTAGGTTTTGTTCACCGACAACTCTTTTCAGATGGTGCTTCAAAGATCTAACCGCTGCTTCCCATAGTCCACCAGCGGATGGCCATGATGGGCAAGTGTGGTGCCATTCTATACCCATATCATTTATTTCGATCTTAAATTCCCGACTTTCTTGCAGATCTGTCAGCTGCTGCTTCAATACATTGCTGGCTCCAATAAAGTTTCTTCCCTGATCACTGTATATGTGACCTGGAACGCCTCTTCTGGCTATCATCCTACGCAAAGCAGCAAGGAAAGCAGATGTTGATAAATCAGAAACAAGTTCCAGGTGTACAGCCTTGGTTGCCATACACACAAACAATGCTATGTATCCCATTGTGGTCTTAGTACCACGGCCCTTACTAGCCTTAACGTTTACATGTCCAGTGTAGTCAACACCACAGTGTAAGAATGGCCGCGAAGGGTTTGCACGCGCTGAGGGTAAATCTCCCATTATTTGTTGCTGGAGGTCAGGATTATGTCTCCTGCATTTAAAACATAGACGAAGTCTCTTTTTCGTAGCGTTGTTGCCACCGATGAGCCAGTACTTACGTGAAATGAACGCGGATGTTAACCGTGCTCCCCCATGTTAAGTGAGCTCGTGCGCTTGGTCGATGATAAGATCCGCTATTCTAGTGTTACAGGGGATGATGGCAGGATGCTTCATCTCTGCATCGATGTTTGCATGCCTTAGTCTACCGCCGACTCGTAATATCTCATTTTCATCCAGTATCGGATTAAAACTATATATTTTACTTTCCCTACTAACAATTTTTCCTAGTTTTAAACTCTGTATTTCGTGTGGAAAGTTTTCGATCTGGCAATTTCTTATTATTAAATTCCTAGCCCTGTTTAATTCTAATATACTTAAATAATTTTGCTTTTTATTTTTTGAAGTGAACCTTAATATCCACGCCAATACTTTAACAGCTTTTGTTAGTGAGCTTTGCTTTTCAATTATTTGCTTGATAATTTCGCTTCCGCTTAACACAACATTAACATGCTTAATAATTTTCATGTCCTGATTTGTAGTAAAATTTTGTTAATGCTCTTCATCGGGTATGAAGCTAGACAACCAGTCTGGTCCTTGCCACCATACACAATGCTGCTGAAGTTGAGAAGCCATGAGCCCTCGACTAGGACAGTCAGCTGGGTTCTCTTTGGATGCTACATATCGCCAACACTCGGCAGGCATCGACTCAGTAATCTGTTTCACTCGATTTGTCACGAAAGGCTTCCATCTGTCAACCTGACCGTTCAGCCAGCCCAACACTACCATCGAGTCTATTCAACCGTAAATGGTGATTTTATGTTGTGCAAGGCATTTTATAATTTTTAACATTAATTTTGAAAGTAAGACTGTCCCACATAATTCTAAGCGGGGTAATGAGCATTTTTACTTAGAGGTACTAATTTTGTTTTTCCTGCTACCAAAACCACTGAAGAACTATCACAACTCTTTATCTTGCAATATACAACGGAGCTGTAAGCTTTCGTACTTGCATCACTCAATATCACTTTCTTGAGTCTGTAGCCACCTTGGTACTTGAAGTTGGTTTATGGTATGAATATCTTGTTTAATTTTGTACCATTCCTCCGAGATGTGTGCTGGTACCAGGTCGTCCCACGCGAGGTTTGCTCTCTATACATCTTGAAATAATATCTTAAGCTTTGTTGTAAGTGGAGAAAGCCATTCTAGTGGATCAAAGAGCTTAGATATCTCCGACAGAAGGCACCGCTTCGTAAACTTGGATGATAAAGATAATTTTGAGTGAAACGTAAAATGGTCGCTCTGCGGATCCCAGCCCAGTCCCAGGGCCTTTGTAGACTCTACTTGCTTGAAGTCAAATTGATTTCCATTTTCTTAGGTGAAAACCACCCGCTTGCAACAGGTTAATTATGTCTGTCTGTAGCTGCTTGGCTGCCTGAAGTGAATGGGCTCCATGAATTAGGTCATCCATGTAAAATGACTCTTCTAGGACGCTAGGCGCTAAACTACCTTGAAATTTAGACTTCTCGTCGTGAGCTAATCGTTTTAACGTCATCTTGGCGAGGAACGGAGCCGCTTTGGTTCCATATGATATTGTAGTCAACTGATATTCGGTTAACTTTTTATTTTGATTATCTCTCCATAAAATCATTTGCAAATTTTGATCTCTGCTGTTAATCCATATTTGCCTAAACATTTTTTCTATGTCGGCCGTAAATGCATATTGAAATTGTCTCCACTTAAGAATGAGACTCTGTAAATCTTGTTGAAGATTTGGTCCCCGAAGCATGACGTCATTTAAACTTGAGCCCGATGACGTTTTACTTGATGCATTAAATATAACTCGTAACTTAGTTGTCGTAGAATCGTTTCGGGTGACACAATGATGAGGTAAATAACACCTAAGGAATGTATTACGGTCGACGGCCGCGGGTGTCATATGACCGAGCGACAGATATTCGTCAATGAATTGCACGTAATCATTCTTAATAGATTTATTTAATTCGAGTTTTCTTTCTAAGTTATAAAATTGAGCTATGGCTTTTGATTTAGAACTACCTAATCTTTCCTTGTAATTAGGTATCAATGGCAACCTAACTTCGTATCGCCCGTCGCCACGTCTCCTAGTTGTTGACTGATAAAAAGCTATACACTTTTTGTCTTCTAATGATAAATCTGATGGTTTCGAAATGTCCTTAATTTTCCAAAATTTTTGTAATTCGTCAATGTTATTTAAAACTACGTTGCACTGTAATGTCTTGGTGTTGCCACTCAAAATCCAACCAAGCTGCGTCTCTTGAGCGATCGGTGAAGTTGTATTTACTCTACATATTCCATTCATAATAACCTTAGAATATATATCTGCTCCTAATAAAATATCTACCGGGCGGCTTTTATAGAACTCAGGGTCCGCCAGGTTAATGTGTTCTAAATATGACCAGTTCGGTTTCGGAAATGTGAAACTGGGTAGGTTTTTAATTAGTTGTTTCATAATTAATGCGTCGGTTTCAAATGAAAAATCACTCACTAATGATGAACACTTCAGTGTGACTATACCCTTACTATTGGTTTCCTTATCGCCAACACCTGAAATAACCCCCTTACACCTCTGCCTGGGAATTTTCAGTACCTGTGCTGCGTGTTCCGTTATAATACTAGTTTGCGAGCCCTGGTTTAGCAGAGCTCGAAGGATGCAATATGATCCATTAACGGCTTGCACCTTCAACATCGCAGTGAGAAGCATAACCTCAAAGGGGTCCTCCTGAATAGATACATGCGAGCTACGTGGAAGATGTTTTGCTGCGCTAGCATTCTCACTTGCATTAGCGGTGTTGCCCCGCGCCCGCTAACGCCGTCCCCGCCGTGAACGAGTTCCGTGGAGCGCGTGTATTGCGGTTGCGCAAATGCCTCATGTAAAAGACGATTATGTGCCTTATTACAATCGCGACAAAATTTATCCGATTGGCATTGCGTACCTTGATGATTCGACAAACAACTTGTACATAAATTTAATTTAATTATAGTTTTTAGCCTGTTGCTAGGTGACATTTCTAGAAATTTCTGACAATAATAGATACCATGATCATTATTACAACATAATGGACATCTAAATTTTGGGGTTAAATTATTTTTATTGTTGAGATTTGGGGATAAAATTTTACTACGGATTAAAGACGTTTTATGGTAATTAGGCTTGTTATTAGGCACAGAAAGATACGGATTTTTATTAGTTACGGTATTTTTTTGCGGCGCGGTGTCCTGTTTCCTACAAGATGACTCCAATGACATAAAGGAGATGTTTGATTTTGGGCTAGGTCTATGTACCCCATATAGAAAAATAGAAAAAAAAACGATTAATATCATAAAAATACAAAAAAAAATATTTGAAGAACGGTATAGGTGTAAAAAATTGATTAAGTGAAAAAAAAATTCATAACTTAACCCTATTATCAAAGCAGTTTGATAATTTTGACAGTCTTAAGATTCGGTTTTCACAGTCTTTCTTTGCTTTGGCTTTGAATTGGATGCGTTTTTGAGTTTTTAAATTGAATTTCAACGAAATCAAAGACTTTCAAAATTCGGGTCGATTGTTTGATTAAATATGTTAGGTGCGAAATACGTCAATTTAATTATCAATGTCAAAATGACATTTTAAGCGTAGGTTGTTCTGTTGTTAGCGCCATGTTTAATTTTATCTTGTGTTGTTCTCCTTGACTAAGTTAATTTGAATCTACATCGAAACGAAGTAAAATCAAATAAAAATAACGATAAGAAAGGGTTACTATATTATTTAGCAATATTTACAGATAGGGTACATATTGCTAGCCCAGGCTCCATACATTCCTGAAACATCTCCTTTAGCCGCTAAGTATTGTAGAAATTCTTTAAGAGATGGCAATTCACGCGGATTATTAACGATTCTATATAATTAGTATACGAGGCCGTGTCTAATTTCTGAGTTAACAAATACACAATTATTGGGTCCCAGGAATTAATATCAACGCCTAAATTTTTAATTGCATTAAGGCATTCTTGTGTTGTGTGCATTCGTTTAATAAGAGCGACTGATTGCTGTTGCATTACTGGGAGACTCATAAAAGTGTTCATATGTGATTGAAAAATGAGATTTTTATTGTTGTATCTCTGGTTTAATATATCCCAACAGATTATATAGTTATCTGAACTAACATTTAAATGTTGAATTAATCTCTCAGCTTCAGCTTCTCCCTTACCTTGGAATTAAGATACTGCATCTTCTGAGCGTTCGATAAACCATTATTTTAATGGATAGTCTCACTGAATAAATCTTTGAATGAAACCCACTTATTGTAACTTCCATTAAACGTAGGGATTTTTAATTGAGGGGTGGACTTTTCTATGTGTGCTACTGACCACATTTTCTTATTAATGGCCTTCTTGACGGCCTGGTACTTACTCTCATACGCTAAGAAAGCATTCTCATACTCCTCATTGGATCCGTCCAGCTCGCTGTCCAATTCCCAATGCAGCGCGTCTATAGCCGCCCATCGTGACTGTACGGTGCGTAGTAGATCTTCTAATTCCCACCGCTCGCTTACTAAATCTAAAGTTAAACCTTCCACTGTTCGGTGGAATGCTTTAAAATTGCTGTGTTGTTTTCTCAGCATGTCCACGGTTTTACCATCCGCACCTGAACTATGGAGAGCAGCCCTACTGCCGCTCGGCTATGCATTACTTTGAGGCAATCCTTGGGGCTTCGATCCGAACGTGGGAGGTTTAACGAGAGGAGATTGTAGTTTCTCCTCCGCTGCAACCTCACAACTCTGAATGTGACTTTTAATGTTTCCATACCTCTCATTTATCCTCTCCAGATCCTTCTTAATTGCATCTCGAGTGTGAACATCTAGCTCCTTCGTTGATAATCTCGTAAAGTTCGCCTCATACTCGAACCAATAGCTATCAAGTATGTCCAACCTCTTCTTGATGTACTCGGCAGTCTTTCTACTAGGACCATATTTCTTGAAATTGGTATATACGCTTTCAATGGCTGATGCCAGCTGCTGTTGGTTAGCCAGAATATCCGCGACCGAAGTCATTTTCGTATAAGAAGTAATTATAATAATTGGACAGATCTTACTTGAAATCTGCTCGCCCGAATCCTTACTGCTCAGGCGATCCTCACTGCAATCCTTAATGACACAGCAAGGGACGAATACCAGCCACTATTCCTCTTGATAAAACAGTAGCGTAGTACACGAAAGTCACTTCAAATAGTTGTAGTGCACAGTGTCTCTATAGGTAGTCCGGTAGACGGAACCGCGAACTCGCGTACGTACAAGGGTCCCGCCACTCGGTAGGCTCGAAGGACCAACATGTACGGGTTGACCGTACAGATTTGTATAAATAAAAAGATTTTATAGACTTGCAAAATGTATAATTATAAAAACTTAGATTAAAATGAATTTAATGGGAAACGAATGGTGAGTCACGCGCGGTACTCTTGATGACCGATGGCGAACGACTACATTATAATTAGCAAAATATTAAAGACTAGTAACTAGGTCAAACAAAAATGCAATTTAGAATTTAAATGTACGTGCTTGCTCGTACATTCCTATTTAGCATTATTCTGACAGACTTAGAAAGGTAAATGATTGATCACTTGATTGATATTGAAAGATGTATGTCTTTTGTACGTATGGCTAGCAGGCTGCAGCCTATTGATGTGACGAGAAAAGGATTAGTGGTCAACTCGTGTACCCGTTACACTATTTGTACTTATATAGCTCTTAAAATCATCATCATCATTTCTTTCTTAAACAAGTCCACCAATTTCGGCTTTCGAAAGAGCCGCAACGATATTCAAAAACTATAATAGACAAATAACAGATTAGCTATCGCGTTTCGTTTGAATTGGCCATAAAAGATAATTTACTATAAAATTCTCCGAAAGCTTTCCAGAAAAATTATCACAACTATTCAGATTCCACGTTGAGGCTTCTTCGCCAAATTCATTGGGATTAATAGTATTTTGACCCTTATTCTTGGCTCCTGACCATGAAATAGTTCCACATCTCCCCCAAACTCGATTTTAGTCAAAAGTTAGTCATTCAGAAGCGATTTCCCAAAAGAATTAACGTTCGAACAAAGTTGCCGGGAGTTTAATTGGAGCAGGATGTATACTTCTTCGGTAAGAATGTTGGGTTTAGGGACTTGTTTCACTCTGCTCTTAGGATACATGCGACTAATTGGAGGTATTTTCAATCGAAAGTGTTTTCAAAGTTTCTTATTTTTATGTTCTTTGGCTGCAACCCCTTAACAGTCAAGATCATACCCCAAGACGCTGTTTTCAAACCACACTGCTGATCTCTGACAAGACTTAATGACTACTACCTATCAATGGAAACCGGGAACGAGGGTTAAACATAGCATCTGACGCACAGATACACGCTTATAATTATACCTTCGCTACCAGAAATGCAAAACTATGGGAAATTTTTTTTCCTTGCGTATTTATTTCGCAAAAGTAATATGAGTTTCTAACCTTCTGAGGTTCTCAATAATCAACAACCGCTTCGAGTCAGTTGTTTCTGTCTTAGTTTATGTTTGTGGAACATTTGACGACAACCGAGGGTGATTAAGGGAAAATCTTTTTGGCAATATGATTAAGGGAAAATCTTTTTGGCAATATTTTTTTTTGTTTCTTTTTACTACACAACCAGCTAATACCCAATCAGTTAAGGTATATTTCAATTAGCCAAATCAAAACAATTTCATCAGTTCAGTCCTTGCTCATAATCTTCAATCGATTACT
>DWIZ01000004.1:0-17861 GCA_018248655.1 Chiothion georgina
AAAAATATGTATACAAGGATAGCCGTTTATTCACGGTCCGTTATCCGGTGAAAAAAACGGACGTCTACAAGCGCTCTAACTGGACGTTGTCACGAACGTGCGTGAGATGTCGCTAGCAGCGTTACGAAGTAAGTCTCCAAGCAACGTTGGTCATTAACAGAAGAAAAATATCTGTCAATCGGAGAATAATAAAATTTGGATATACTGCTGAAATAAAATTTGGGAAAACATATATTCTGTCACACGCGTCAAAGGGGCGGGCCGGGATGCATATGAGCATACGCTCATATTTGCGCCACATCTCCATTACATCTTTATTCTATTCCGTGATTTCGCCGGTCGCGTTTTTGCGTGGTTGGATAGGAACATGGCTATGCTTTTATTTCAGTCGCTTCAAGGTTGCATTACATTGTTTAATATAAAAGTGAGAAAATAATAATAAAACAACCTACTCTATTTACATCAAACTAGTCCCTATTCTAATTTTAAAAAATCCTTTATTTAATTCATATAAACTAATCTTAGGCCTTAACTTAAAAACTACGCGATTGGCGTTTCTTTTTCCGAAGACGTCAGTTACAATCTCCCCCCAGAGTTCGGCGGTCCGCACACTTCATCTTCAGGCAGCGCCGTCTTGTGCATCAGGATGAGTCGGGATACCGGCCGTCGCAGCGTCCCTCCCTTGGTGCGCACGTCGTTAATGCGGATCCTTCCATCGGGACCAGGAAACGTTCTCACGATTTGCCCCCGCGGGCAGGTATTGCGCGGGAGCGTCGGCTATGATGACCACCTTGCCCTTGTAGATGTTCTTGAGCTTTCCGATCTTACGTGGCATAAGGGTAGGAAGATATTCCCTCATCCACCTGCTACAGAAGTGCTTTGCCATCTGCTGGACGGTTTTCCAATCTGCTTTCAACGCCAGGCAGGAATCGTCGAATTCTCCGAGGACTACGGCGCCACAGGATCTCCCAATTAAGAAGTGATTTGGTGTTAGGCTTTCTACATCACGTAAGAAAACGAGAGTTAACCGTCGGTTCAGCTTCCGTCGACAGGGTTTAGAGCACTTCTTCAGGCGGTAATTTTTCCCGGTGACAGTGAGCAGTGCGGTTTTTACCGATCGCACCATTCTTCCCCATGCTCCCCCAGTGAGGAGCTCCCGGAGAGATGAATTTCCATGGTATTTCTTCTCGTCCTGCAGACTTCACTAGGTATTCATTCTTAATCTTTTGTTTTCAGTTCATTTTTCGCCCCGACGAAGTTCGTGCCGTTGTCGCTGAAGATGACGCGTGGACATCCGCCGACATTCTACGCAGAGCCATGATCATTTCGCTTGTACTAAGTGATGCGGCTGTTTTTAAGTGGACCGCTCTAGTGATTAGGCAGGTGAAGAGAGCCCCCAGCGCTTATCGTGTCATCGACCAATTGTTACATACATCGGACCGAAGTAGTCGACGGCTGCACAGGTAAAAAGATGCTGGTGATGCGCCGTTCGTATGGCAAATCACCTAGTGGTTGGATCTGCGGTTTGGCCTTCCGAATTTTACACCACTGGCACACGAACGCGATCTTTCTAACAGCCTCCCGAAGCGATAGGATGCGGTACTTCTGTCGTAGCTCGTTGACAACCGTAGCGTGACTTCCATTGAACAAGTATCGGTGATAATGTTCTATGATGAGCTGGGTCGTATACTCTCTTCCATCCAAGGTTGGAAGTCCTTGTCTATTGGTTTCGATCTTTGGAAGCGTCGTGGGTCCGCCTTCAACCATTGTAGAACGGTTTTGGAATCCGACCTGAATGTTCTACTAGTGGCCGTGAGATCGGTTTTTTCGCACACGGAAGCGGTCAGTCTTGCACCCAGCAGAGCAGCTTGTAGTTCGAGACGGGAAATCGACGTTGTCTTGACTGGAGCCTCTCGCGCTTTACCCGCCATCAGCCTAATGTTGATCTCACCGTTGTCCCTTGTTGATCCAGTACACGGCAGCGGCGTACACTGTCTGTCTCACTGGCGTCGATGAATAGGCATCGAGGTATCTTCAGGCTGCTCAGAACTTGAACGTTTTTGACGTATTTTTCCCAGGCCCGATGTCGTTCTTCGTTGATTTCCTCGTCCCACTGTACTCCAGATCTCCATAGGTCCTGTACTATTCTCTTCACCTTTATCAGGGTTGGGGTAGCGAGTGTAAGCGGGTCGAAAGTAGACATCACGGCGTTGGTGACTTCTCTCTTCGTTGGCTTCTTGATACCATTTTTGACTTCTAATGTTGTGTTCCAGAGACCGACGTTGAAAACTAGCGCGTCTTCTAGCACGAGCCACCTCATACCTAGCGTTTTTTCTTCTTTGCCAAATCTTCTCTCCGTAATATTCTCGTTCCGTTTAGTTTCCCGCTCGATATTGACTAAGGTTTCTTCTCTGTTGCTTGACCATTGCTTCAGGATGAAGCCCTTTTATGTACTTGGTTCACTTCGTTGACAACGGAGGCCGCCTCTTCCGTGGTAGAGAAACTCTGCAGTTAATCATCCGTGTAATGATTAGGATGCTCGCCCCCGGGTATTCTTCCGCATGTTTCTCCGCGTTGATATTCTACACGTAGATTGCCGCTGCTGGAAAAGATGCGGCGCTGAAGATTACAGACTTAATCCTGTATTTTTCAGGCTTCGATCTTCGGTCTCCACCTCGCCAGACGAATCGCAGGCTGTTGCGATCTTCTCTGATTTGAATCTGCAGAAACATCTCCTTAATATCAGCGACGACCGCTACGGGTCCCTCTAGGAAACGTATTAATACTCAGAAGAGTTTGGAGTAGGTCTGGACCCGGGAGCAACGCGTCGTTCAGACTCTTCCCTTTATGCTTCGCAGGCGCATCGAATACGATTCGAATCTTCCCTGATAATAGATACTTCACGGCCAAGTGAAGGAGATAGAAGGTCCGGTTCATCGAACTGTTTTCCAGTGCTTCCTCGACGTATCCGCTGGTCAACACGTTCTTCACTTGCTCGTTGTATTCTTCTTTGAGAGTCGCGTCTTTGTCCAATTTTCTTACGACGCCTAGCAGCCTGTTGTGAGCTTAAGTGTAGTTGTTCGACAACCTTTCATTTTCCGATTTCCATAGAAGTCCAGCCTCGTATCTTCCCTCTGGTAGCTGCTTCGTAGTTTCTTTAAGTATCTTCAGGGCTCGTTCATCTGCATCGTTGCTGGGACATCGCTCTTGAGTGCTCCTATTGAGTCCTATCGAAGTGCTTCTTGATATTTCTTCGAGTATCTTCTCATCACTAGCGGCTCGAAAGTGATTTATGAAGTTGACCGAAGTTATCCCGGAATGACCCCCGTGGAGTACCCACCCCAGGCTGGTGAGACACGCCACAGGTTCGCTTTGTTTCCCTTTCAAGGTTTTCCTTAAAACTATAAGGTGTCTTGACCAATGAGTAACGCGGTCCTTTCCTGTTCGTAGACTAGTTCATTCTTCAAATTCTTGCGATGGTTGCATCGTTCGATCGACTTTTCATCAACATATCGGGGAGACAGATTCAGTTCTTCAACGGTGCGCACGACTCTCAAAGTTCATTTGTCCTTCCTGTGTGCGCCTCTTGTCTTCAGATCCATTTTCTGCGAATTTTCTTTTGTAATCGTCCCGCCGACGGTTTCCAACACGAGTTCCTTTTCTTCCCCGGTGGGTCCAACGTGCGTGGCGATAGCAGCATCCAGCAAGGACACCGTTGAACTCTCGTCCAGTACCGCTAGGACGCGGGCGGATCCTTTGGATTCGTAGATGTAGACAGGCATCATCTTCAAATAAATTCGTGTCCCATCCACGACGGGACTTTCTTTATTTGATTGCAAGGAGACGCTGGGGGCTTCTGTTGTTGCGTAGACTGTGCCGTATTGGAAGTTAGGCCCGAGTGAAACAGCATGTGGTGTGGCTTCTTACATCTTCTGCACGACTGTGGTTTGCGATTCGTCCGCATGTGTCGAAGGCGCAGGACACTCAAGACATAAACGCTTCTGTTTCGCTATTTCTCATTTCTCATCGGTAGTTGCTTCTTTAAAAATCTTGCATTCGGTGAGCCAATGTTCTCCATTGCAATGGAAGCAGTTCTTCTTATAAATCTCCGATGAGGTTGCCACTGTGTGTGTTTCTTAATTTTCTAGAGTTATGTAGACCGGAAATCTTCGTAGTCCGAACCTCTTCAGATTCAGCACTTCTGGTTCTCTTGGTCCACGCTGGCGTTGAAATCGATATCGTAGTATGGGCGACAGCTTCTCGATGACGGTCCTTGTGATAGGTACTGGGCTGGGCTTTCTTCAATGCTTCTATCGTTGTAACTGCGTTGCTGACTTGGCTGGCGAAGGCGCAGATATCTCTGGGTATGCACCGACGCGTGGCAAGTCTTACAAACTATGTATATTGAACATTCTTACTAATATGATAGTGATCTTGACAATCAAGAAGTATTTGTATAACTCACTAGATCTGAAAGATAGCATGCACTGGCACTAATTATTTCATCCCAAACTTATTGTTCTTCGTTTAAGGTAACTGAATCTGACCGTGTGTGACATGCATGCTGGTTACGAACAAAAAGAGAGGCTCTTCGTGGGACAGTCATAGATGAGGCAAGACACATTACATTGGAGAATGAACCTCAATCCTCGGCTCCACTACCAGAAACAAATCAGCCTCACTCTGCAGATCAACAACCAGAAATATTTCAAGAGGAAATGCAGCTTTCATCCTTGGCACCTTCACCACTAGATAGTGTACAAGATGTACTATACGAAGCTCCACCTCCACTATCAGAAGCCTTTCCAGAAGAGCAACATGTCAGGACAACTATAACTAGCGGAAGAAGTACAAATTGGAGAAGGGGTGCAACATAAAGCATTAAGGCCTATTTCCATTAGATTGCCTGATTATAGAAGAGCTCCAAATACTTCTTGCTGTTGCATATTTACAAATTGTCATGATACAACATTGCGCTCCAACCACCTCCAAAGAAATAGTTGGAATACACAATACGAAGTGGAAAATAGCATTTCCAATTTCACTGTTAATCAAATTCAACATATATTTTCTTTCGTTAATCCCTTTAAAACAACATTGGACTTTGTAAATGTTGAAGATTTAGATGACAGTGTGTTGGAGTACTGGATAGGTCTGACAAAGAGTCAGTTTACTGCCATCGTAGAAGTGCCCCAAATACAGTTAATAAGAAGAGGGAGTTTGAGCTTAGCGGCACTATTGATAAAGATGAGGACACGTGACTCCAATTTGAGAATTTCGAGTTTGAAACACTTCTTAATAAAGTACGAGTGACTTTGGTAGAAAATTCTGTTCCAAGTAATTTAGGGATCTGCCTAGAGAGATTCTGTCAAAACATATACTGACCATACCATATGAAGTTTATAGCAATGGCAATAATGCCATTATAATATGTGATGGAACATATGTGTATACAAATATAAGTGCAAACTACCTGTTTAAAAAAAATCATATAGTTTGCATAAGTATAGAAACTTACTAAAACCATTTTTAATTGTCGCTTGCGATGTGTATATCCTTGACTGTCTTGGCCCATATAAAGCGACCACGTCTGATGCAAGCATTATGAACAATTTATTCAGTGAGGGCCTTAAGATCTTATTTCAGATGTGTTTATACCGGATAGAGGATTTAGAGACAGTATATGTTTATTAGAAAGATGTGTCTATATTATATGTATGCCGATATCACGTTTGGTAGGCGAATATCAACTAACAACTTCTTAGGCGAACCGAAACCGTTGTGTCATCATTTGTAGATGGGTGGTAGAGGCTGTAAACGGGCACTTTAAAAGAGATTTTAAATTGTTGCGACAAAATTATTTTCAATAAGCCTTTGCCACACATGATGCAAATATTTCAGATTGGTGCAGTGATTTAAAACAAGTTTGTGCCCGAGATTAAAAGGGAAAGAATGCATTATTCAAACAATCTGGCAAACATTGTTGAGGAAACAGGTAATAAAAAGGATTGCCAGAAAAAGATCTAGAAAACGTACACAAAAATCTGATCAAATATCTTGTTTTAATTATGCAACTATTATCATTAAAATGTCACAGAGAATGAGGCGCGTGGTCATCAGGTAAGTTATCTGGCTGGGAAGACATAAAAATGGTAACCACAATTTCAACGTATCATGATAACCAATTTATAGCCGGCAGACGTGCAGGTGAGGGTGTAAACAAGCCAGTCTCCATTTCTGACTACAACAAGTACATGGGCGGTGTAGACCTTAAGGATCAGAAGGTGCATGTACTTGTTAGAAAGGAAAAGAAGTCTAAAATGGTATGTAAGTGTTCAGAAGATTGATCTTAGAAGTAAAAAAAGGACTAGAATATTATCACAAGGAAATGAATGGTGACGAATTTGAAAAATGGTTAAAAAATATTCTCCCTAATCAATCAATCAATAGAAAATTCTTACGTGCTTGTACAGTTTAATCGAGACCTAGGAGGATATCTCTGCATATTTAGAAAATACTGTGGGTGACGTCAACGTTACCGCGGAAGAGTGGCTCTCGTTGTTACCCCGAATACCGGCAGAGTGTTTCGCACACTGAATAATCCCTTAGGATTATTCAGTGTGCAGTCGGGAAATATATTACTTTGCTGTATTTTAAGTGATGCAAATCGAAATAAATATCCTACGGTAACTAAATTTAAGTATGTGGATTATGTGTCGTGCGCGTTGTAAAAAATCGTAAAGTGAAGTGAATTTAAAGTGGAGATAACGACGGAGGTAAAAAACTTTCTAATGAACAATATTAGTTTTATAATAGATATAGAATGTTTTCGTCATAAAAAAAACAAGAATATGTATATACATAAAGAAGTTGCCATTTACGATATTAAACTTAAGTATACACATCTACATTACATTAAGTTACCCATAAGTTGAAAAAGTTAAATCTAATCGCTTCGTTAGCAAATACGTACATGGACTAGAAAACAGAAATTATAAGACCGATGTTAGTTATTCCGCATTATTGCGAAATATAAAAATTCTAGATCCACTTCAAAATAAATTATGGGCCTATAAAGGCCATCTATTTCCCATTTCTATATCCCCCATATAGAAAAAAAAAAACTTGACAAATTAGGACTCAAATCGGCTAAATTGGAAGACTTTCATTGCCCCAACTTTTGCGTTATAATAAAAGTAATGAAATTGGATAAAACACATCATAATTGTCTTCGACACAAACTTTTCGTTCCGAATGAAAAGAATAAGGAATGTCACTGTAGTGCGGTGGAGGTAGAGCATTTGAAGCATGGGTATTGCAAATGAGATGAAAATGAGATTTAAAGGTAATATTTTAGATTTCACGATATTCGCTATGAACTGAACGGTGTGCTAATTGATAAAACCAAAAA
This sequence comes from Chiothion georgina, assembly GCA_018248655.1. Classification (NCBI taxonomy): domain Eukaryota; kingdom Metazoa; phylum Arthropoda; class Insecta; order Lepidoptera; family Hesperiidae; genus Chiothion; species Chiothion georgina. Next base: position 7,412 of record DWIZ01000004.1, read on the forward strand.
TTGTGGTATCTCCACCAACATGAAGGGTAAGGTATGGTAAGGAAGAAAATAATGCTCTAGAGAATAGCGGATGGAACTTGGGCACAATCAAAGAGGTTGATGGTGATTTTTGTTGTAACATACCTCTTCGACACTTGTTGGGTTTCGCCGACGACCATAAAAAGGTCATTGTGAATGCGAAGCATGAACTGATTCTAAACAGAAGTTCCTCCAACTTCAATTGCGTCGTTGTGAAGGATGCCACAAAAAAGATTCAAGTAAATCTTACGCGGGTCGCTTGGTGAATGCCCGTTGTTAAGGTGTCTGATAGTGAAAAGCTTCGTTTGTTAAAGTATATCGAGAATGACATACCCATTCCTTTGGCTTTCCGTTCATAGGATTTGTATGTTTATCCAAAGACACGTTTGGACTGTGAAAACGTCTACACATGAGGTGTTACTATGAAAACCGAATAAACTTTAAAAAACGATTGAAGCTGAGTCGAGTGAAGACATTGGAGGAAGCATGTACTGTCGTGAATAATAATATGATAAGACCTCTATTGTGGATCAAGAAATAAAAACATATTTAAATGAATATTTATTTGTTCTTCTTTATTAATGTAAATGTTATCTAATAAATTATATAATCATATAACAAAAATATATGTGGTTTATTATCTCTCATCCGGTTGCCTTTTACCACATTTTTTTCTATACTCTTTATATACTCTTCACGTCCACACTTCTTTATATACTCTTTTATATTCCAAGACACTCCAAGGTCACTTCAGCGGTATAAATATCTTGAACTTACACGTGCTCTGTACATTAATCACGTGAAAGTTACACCGTGAAGATGTACTACTGCTCATTTTGCAACACATCAGTGCCTAGTAATGAATTGATTGCTTATCCAAGGACTAAACGTCACATGTAACTATGCAAGAAGGTGAGGGTGATTATTTCACCTATTTGGTGGAGAGTGCTTACAAGTGTAGGACCTCTACATATCGGGTGAACGGGTCCTCGACCATTCTAGACCAGAGAGTGTACTTAGCCGGCGCATCTGCTAGAGTGGAAGAAGTAATTAAACTTGAAGTCGAGACCTATAAAAATGTGAAGGTTAATCTAGAGCTGATTTGCACATTCACAATGACTAAAGAAAGTGAGGTGATAAAAGATTTAAAACCATTTAATACAAAAAACGTTCATCTGGAAATTTCATCCAACCTCACATCATACTATGTAGACACCTACACCACTATACTGAAAAAATGTGAAGAATTCCAAGAGAACGACAGCGGTTGGGCGTTGGAAAAAAATGAATTCTTGGAAATAAATATTAAATTTAATAAATATGTGCCATTAAAAGGAACTGCCCATATACCGCTCCGGAATGGATAACGCGTAAACGTGCATGCGTGAATGGGAAGAACACCGATAATGCATGTTTTTTTCTGGGCTGTGATGAGCGCTCTGTATCCTGCTGATAGTAATTCAGATCGAGTATCGTCATATCCACCCTATCAGAGTGTCTTTCAAACAGACGGTATCGAGTTACTTGTCTCGATTAAGGGCATTAAACGATTTGAAACCTTAAATGAAATTAATATTAATGTGTATGGGGTGGAAAAGAAAAATATTGTACCAATGTACATATCGAAAGAAAACAACTATGAACGTCGTATCAATTTATTATTTTACGAAGGCGGTGAACACAGCGGGAAATCTCATTATTGTTGGATAAAAAACATGTCTGCTTTAGTACGATCGCAACTCACACGACATTGTGGAAGAATTTATTTGTGCTTTGGATGTTTACAATATTTTGCAAGTGAGTACAAACTTGAACAACACAAAATGTTGGGCTGTCAAAAAGCTTTAATACAAGTACCATCTCCCAATGACAAGTATTTAAGTTTTAAAAATTTCAGCCATCAACTTTCCATACCATTTGTAATATATGCAGATTTTGAATCTATTTTAAAACCCATTAGAATGGCAGGATGTGAAAAAAATACATATAACACTCACGAGCACATCCCATGTAGTTTTGCCTATTATATACATTGTAACTATGATGATTCATTATGTAAATTTGTCATTCATCATGGTGAGGATTGTATACTCGTATCTTACGTGCCTAAAAAGACAAGATCTGTAGTTCTAATATCATCACTTTATTGTGCTGCAGAAATTGATGAAAGCACAAATGAAAAGCGCAAACCCAACATTATTACTTTTTACAATAAAACAAAGGGAGGTGTCGATGAAGTTGACAAAAAAGTAAAAATGTATTCGGTTTTAAGGATGAATAATAGATGGCCATTGACACTGTTCTTCCGTCTTCTGGATATTGCAGGAATAAACGCTATGGTGATATTGAGGGCAAATAATGTTTCTATACGGAAAAGACGAATATATTTACGGGCATTAGGCACTGAATTGTTGAAAGAGTACGTCCAAAGAAAAGCAACGATAGTAGGCCTTCCAAAAAAACTTTAAAAAAAAACGTAGGAGAGCATTTGCATACGGCGGTTCATGCTGCTGATAAAGAAGGTAGTTCTGGCACTTGTAAAGGAACTTATAAAATATGCCCAGCCAAAAAAGCAGGCATTCAAAGACGCAATGCAAAAGCAAAAAATCTTATTATTATTAAATTGCAACTTAATTTAATTAAAGCAGTAGTAAAAAGTCCTGTGGCGCAGTCGATAAGATAATTCGAAGCAGTGTGTGTTAGACCTGAAGATCCAGACATCGACCTGAAGTGGACTTCAACCACCTGCGTACACTCTTAAGCGTTTCGTTGAGTTATCCGAACTTTCGTTGCGAAGCCCAGGGACGCACAAAGCATCAGTGCAAGAAGAAAAACTAATGTTTCGACTAGTACTAATGATTCACCTGACGATGGCGAGCGAGATAAGACTTGAATCTCTGAACAATGGATCTGGACTTCTACCATTTAAACTTGGTCAAGCCAAACTGACTACCCACTACCACTCCTTCATACAATTTATAGAACTTTCGGACTTAGAACCTCATCTTAGCTCTATCGATAACCAATTAGATTACTCTAGGATTCTAACTAACCATTCAACCAGGGTTTTTTTTTATTTTCAGATCTAATAAACTTCAAACCACAATTAATTTATTTCTCCTCATTTTTTGGTGGGAACTTTTTTTGTGATAATAAAAATCACATTCAAAACCATACACATACCAGTTTTTTACGACCAGAAAATAATCATAAGTAGTAACTACTCAATAGAGGACGTCTCGGGTTTCGTTTCGTAGAACTTGTAAGTTCCTCATTGAATTTATTAAAAAATAATTCTTGAAAAATGTCTGAATCATCATCATCATAATCTGCCAGCGTTGAACTTAACGCACAAGGCAATAAAGTATGGAAAAAAATCGGCGATTTGGTGTTGCAACAGCCGTACAAGATTATAGAGGCGTCAAAGATCCCGTCGAAATTCAAAAAAGATTGTAAGCAGACATTGATTGTATTAGAAAATGGATATATCATCACGCTACCATCGAGATTTGATGAATTATCTGACGAGTTGGTCGCAGAACACAACAAGGGAATATATATCATAAACAAAGGGCAGGATGGCCAGACCTAGATTATCAATTTCACAGACAAGATCTAAGGTCAAGTGAATCTGGGGGCGAGCGAATCATAATAATATATATATTTTTGTTTTATGTTGCAGCATTTAACATAAACAATAATAACGATGGCATTAGTGACAGCGACGAACATTGAATGTAAAAATAATTGAATATTATTTTTATCTAGAAATAGAATTACACAACTTTGGACGTTGCCTATACCTTTGGCAAAACTAGTTACAGATGTGAATATTCTTTTGATGAAAATGTACAAGAGAAGTGAATTCACAGACACTGAAATTTACAGTTTAATCGAGACCTGGGAGGATATCTCTGCATATTTAGAAAGCACTGTGGGTGACGTCAACGTTACCGCGGAAGAGTGGCTCTCGTTGTTACCCCGAATACCGGCAGAGTGTTTCGCTAAGAGATTATTTAGTGTGGAGTCGGAAAATATATTACTTTGCTGTATTTTATGTGTTGCAAATCGAAATGAATAATCCTACGGAGACAGCCGGAGACTAAATTGTGGTGGATTATGAAGTATGTGGATTCCGTGTCGTGCGCGTTATAAAAAATCGTAAACTGAAGTGAATTTAAAGTGGAGATGGTAAAAAACTTTCTAATGAACAATATTAGTTTCATAATAGATATAGAATGTGTTCGTAATAAAAAACAAGAATATAAATTTATAAAGAAGTTGCCATTTACGATATTAAACTTAAGTACGAGGGGCGTTCAATGTATTCTCGGTATCGATATAATCTACTAATTATATTCGTAATGAGACTAATTATTTCGTTAATGACACAAACTGACGGTATAAATACAAAATTTCATATATTTCTAATCATTAGTTTACTAGTTATCCTTCGTTAACGGAAAGTAAAATGACGTTAAATAGTCCACACTTCTTTATATACTCTTTTATATTCCAAGACACTCCAAGCTCACTTCAGCGGTATAAATATCTTGAATTTACACGTGCTCTGTACATTAATCACGTGAAAGTTACACCGTGAAGATGTACGACTGCTCATTTTGCAACACATCAGTGCCTAGTAATGAATTGATTGCTCATTCAAGGACTAAACGTCACAAGTTACTTCACCTATTTAGTGGCGAGTGCTTACAAGTGTAGGACCTCTACATATCGGGTGAACGGATCCTCGACCATTCTAGACCCGAGAGTGTACTTAGCCGGCGCATCTGCTAGAGTGGAAGAAGTAATTAAACTTGAAGTCGAGACCTATAAAAATGTGAAGGTTAATCTAGAGCTGATTTGCACATTCACAATGACTAAAGAAAGTGAGGTGATAAAAGATTTAAAATCATTTAATACAAAAAACGTTCATCTGGAAATTTCATCCAACCTCACATCATACTATGTAGACACCTACGCCACTATACTGAAAAAGTGTGAAGAATTACAAGAAGAAGACAGCGGTTGTGCGTTGGAAAAAATTGAATTCTTGGAAATAAATATTAATAAATATGTGCCATTAAAAGGAACCGCTCATATACCGCTTCCGGAATGGATAACGCGTAAACGTGCGTGCGTGAATGTGAAGAACACCGATAATGCATGTTTTTTCTGGGCTGTGATGAACGCTCTGTATCCTGCTGATAGTAATTCAGATTGAGTATCGTCATATCAAAACTGAGCCGGGACAGATGACTATACGCCCAAACAACAGACCAAAAGTTGACACCGACCACTTCCCCACACGATCTGGAAATAAAAGAGCGCGTTGCTGGATGTGCACGCGCCGTAAAAAGAATAGCAGGACCATTTGGAAATGCATTGAATGCAACATTCGTTTTAGGGACTATCGCAAATATTGTCTCATTAGTTATAAATTTTAAATTGTAAATTAATTAAAGAATTAGTAAAAACTTTGGTTTTTTTTTAAGTCCTCCGGCTGTCGTTAACGTAATTCAGTTAAGTGTATTTTATTTGTGTTTTTTTGTGGGTACTTAAGCAAAACGGACCATGAAGAGAAAGACAGCTCATGTGCCTAAGAAAATAAAATCGTATTACTGATATACCTGAATGCATATTATACATATTATAACGGAACGAAATGTTGTTTGGATACATCTACATCCAAGCTGACGATAGTGGATGTGCTACAATTTACGTCGTAAATCATAGCTAAAGACGGTGGGCATTAACCATTTTTTATGCTTCAACGGACATTGCTGATTCAAAAACAAAACAAAAGCCCGGTATTGTCACGGAACACCTAAAACTTGCCAAAATGTACTTCCACACGATTTGCGACAAAAATTGGAAAGTTTGTTGACGATTCTTCAAAAGAAACCTGAAGAACCACAAAAAAAATGTTCGCAAAAATGCCAAGCGTGTCCCGCAAAAGAAGACCGAATCACAAATTACACCAGAAAGTAACAAAAATGTTCTTAGAATGTTCGAACTTTTTGTACTGACCAATGGCATTTCCACGGATTACATTCGGAGTGAATAAGTTTTCCTTTTTTTTTAAGATATTTTAGTTTCCTATAAAAAAGTGGCATTATAATATGATAAAGACTGATTATTAAGTAAGTTGAATTATATTTTAAGTAGACGAAAATAATTTTGTTAATATTTTTCTTTTATTTTTAGATTGTATAATAAATATGTTTGAAACATAATATGATATAATATTTTTATTTATTTAACACAAATACCAAAAAGACAAAATACAAATAACTGTTATCCCTTTTTTTAATGAACTATTGAATAACGAATGGCTACCACGTCTCGGCAAAAGGAAAACAGGCCGCCCTCCGACAAGGTGGACTGACGACCTGAAGAAGACGGCAGGAAACCGCTGGATTCAGCAGGCTCAGGACTGGGCGGAGTGGCGTCGATTAGGGGAGGCGTGAAAACTGAAACGACGACGAAGACGATTGGGTAACTGATATATAATGAACGGGTCTGTGGGACCCACCCCGCCACCCATGTATTCTTAACTCTCTTCACCATGACGCCGGACTAAGAAGAAAATACAGAGTAGTTTGATATAAAAAGTATATCATTTATAAGTACAAGTACTTCGCTGTTACAAGATGATGATGAGGTACATTATATTGAGGCGAATGAGACTATCTTTTCTCCCCTTTATTTATTTTAGACCAACCTTACAACATACCTTACAACTTATATAACAAACCTTAGTTTAACAAATTACTTGATATAACGAATATTTACTTGTCCCCTTGCAATGTGTTATATCAAGGTTTTTTTTTATTCAATTAATTATTAGCCAGACTCTTCATCTGTGCATTTTGATAATGAATTAATTTCATTTGCACTTTGATTATTTTTAAAGTAATTGACATATATGTTCCAGAATAATAAATATTATATATAGATAAATACATATTTTTAGTTAGTATTTTTTTCCTTTTTGTCTTAGTAGTGAGTTCGGGATGGGCCCAGATTTTCCATTATTGTCTGGGCACTATTTGATTGTTTTATCAATGACGTTGTGATCCATGTGGCTAATAGCATTTGCCAAGTTATAGTTATATCAGAGTTGCACTGTATAAGGTTATCATTAGTATGACAGCCCTCCACATATTTCTTCAAGTCTGACACTTTAACTTTGTCCTCACATGCTTGAATACTTTCTGTGCAGTTTTCAGAGAGCAGATTCTTTCCGAAGCCTTCTGTCAGGTTTTCTTTACTTCCTATAACAAAAAAGAATGTTAATAAAAAATAAACTTGCCCATTCACAATCATCTGATGCTTCACATGAGTACCAAGATATATTTGAGATGGTGTAAGTGCATAAAACTGACTGGCCTAGTGGTGGTACTGATGGTCTAGTGGTTAGAGAATCTAACCGCTGCACCAGAGGTAGTGGATTCATATTCCCACCCAAAACAAATATTTGTGTGATGAGCACAAGTATTTGTTCTGTGTCTGAATATTTCTCCACCAACCAAATTGGAGCAGCGTGGTGGAGAATGCTCCAGGCCTCCCCATTGTTCTGGGAAGAGACCCAATCCCAACAGTGGGACATTAAAAAGGGGTTGAAGCCAAGTGCATAAAACAATGTGTGTGAGTAGACACACCAATACCAATATGAGGAAATTACATCAAATACTTGTGGTATAAACCTTGCTGATTCTACTGGATTAATAAATGGACTTAATGTTTATTTTCTCACTTGATTGACTCAGCAGTCATAAATTCTTGTTCACAATATAAAATAAGAGTCCTTAATAGAATAGAGCCACATATGAAGGTGCAACAATTGCGAAGCTTTAAAATGGAGCTGGGAGAATATTTGATCGATCTAAACACTTCCCCTTAGCCAACTTGGACCAAGACAATACAGAACCAATTGGTGTAAAAAAGGCTAGGCCTCTGATATTCGGGGTCCCAGGTTGGGATTCCAGGTGGGGCAGATATTTATGTGACAGATAAATATTTGTTCTCAGGTCATGAGTGTTTGTGATGTTTTATTTGTGTTGTCCATGGCACCCGCAACACAGGGAATCCTACTGTGGGAGTATGAGTGTGTAGGTGTTTATTATGTTATTATTATCCTCTATTGAGGTATTTAAATCATTTACTAAAATCTGTACCCAACAAAGAAATTGCAACATAACATTATGTCTAACAAACACGGGAACTGCTTTTCCATGAGTAGGTAAAACTCAGAAGATAAAGACATTATATTTTATTTAACATTATATTTATGTGACAGATAAATATTTGTTCTTGGGTCATGGGTGTTTGTGATGTGTTATTTGTGTTGTTCATGCCACCTGCGACACAGGGGTACAACCCGTGGCTTGGTTGGTGATCCTCCCTGAGAAGCAAGAGGTCCCGAGTTTGAATCCTGGCCGAGGCAAATATTTATGTGACAGATAAATATTTGTTGTGTTTGTGATGTTTTATTTGTGTTGTCCATGCCACCGGCAACACAGGGAATCCTACTGCAGGGTATGAGTGTGTAAGAGTACTACATTTAATACATTTAACATGAGTAAAAATTATTGTGCGTTGTTTGGGCTCTTATCAAAATTTTATATAACACTAGTGGATTTGTTAGTTTTATGTTATTGTGTGTTTAGAATTTTTAAAATCGGTTTTGCAGTTTTTGCGAGGAGTGACAAGTGACAAACAATAAAAAATACAAAATTTCGCATTTATATTAGTATGATTTTTGCTCAGGGCTGTACAAAAACTGGACAAATATGGGCTTATGTGAGGACAATGGTATAATAAAATGACGGCGATTTTTACATGGATCTTACGCGGATTAGCCCATCAAATAACTGAAGTGAAAAATATATATGTTTTTTTTAGCCGCCATCTTGTTTTACTGCGCACTGTACAATACCATACCTTATGTTTACCTTTCTTCATCCATAAGATATACGGCCATAATTCCCATTTTTTCCTCTCTTAAGGAACTGACTTCTTAACCTCCAAGATTCACATATAATAAAACGTTTTCTTGGAGGCATAGTAGTTGTAACACTTGTAACCACGTCCATATGACCGTGTAAGAACTTGTTCGTCCGATTGTTTGTAGTATCTCTAAGTCTCTAACTGTCTCTAACTAGTCTAACTCTCTAAGCAGTCTGTGGTCCGATTTTTCTTTCCGATAGTATTCCTGTCAGACATTTTGAACCATAGACTAAAATGTCTGTAGACAGACAAATCATGTTTTTTAATAATTTCTTAAACAACGGCTGTCTCTATGAAATACATTTTCCATGAATCCAAAAAAGTTTTGTCATAATCACCCTTCGAGCATGGACTCCACTTTGGAGGTGTGACATGACAATGATAAAAACTTTTTTGTTTCAGTATGAAGACACCAGTGCGTGCCCAGCCTTACTTTATTTGTTAATAGCAATAGAGTCGCTTGATGTGACAGAATTATTATATTATCTGTGGTGTAAGCCTACTGTCAACAAATTGTCAGTGTCATTACTGTCATCGCAGTCAGGTGAATTGAATTGACAGTTCAAGTACTTTTGGACACAGATGCTTCTGGTTTGTGTATCATCATTTGTGTTAATTTGTTTTAAAAATTAAACTTGTAATAATGTAAGTAGAAGATTACTAAGACGAGCAAAATGACAGAAGACTCGGAGGTAACGAATATCGATGGCAGACCCCGGAAAATAATTTTCAGAAAGTTCGTTAAAATAACTTTTATAACCATTTTGGGTAAGTTTACATTCCGATTTGCATTTTTATACAGTTATTGTGAAATATTCGGTGATATTTGTTCACAAAGACACTATGAAACTAGGTTGGGGTCATAGTTACCTAATATTCTTTCAATTTAAATCGCATAAGCTTTACTAATGAAAAAATATTTCGAAACCATATGAAATGTTCTAAGAAGTTTGACAGTAACCTATCCGCTATGTACATTTGTTCCTTATATATGTACATTACTTTCTAAGCAATCTCGTTACCTGTCTTTATTCAAATTTAATCTAATTAATTTCAAAAATATTTACTGAAACAAGTAAGTTTTAGCCAGGTTAAATTATTCCATCTAATATCTCACTCACTCAGACTTGCCTGATAGTCTCACGTTAGGTTCGCTCTAACCACTGTGCTGGAGGCAGTGGGTTTGATTCCCAGGACAAAAAGCGCGGCTCTAATGCAGGTCGGTGGAGAAATATCCAGACATGGATTGAATACTTGCTAATCACACAGATATTTGCCCTGGGCGCGAATAGAACCCATGGCCTCCGGCACAGTGGTTAGGTTCTGTAACCATTAGGCCATTCAATATATTGTTACGAGTTAGTGGGTATGAAAATGCCGGTAGGTGAAGTAGAAGTAATTTATTTCGTCCTCGTACAAG
>DWIZ01000005.1:0-17617 GCA_018248655.1 Chiothion georgina
GATTTAAGCGGCTTATAATATTATTGTTAAGATTCAAATGCTATTTATTAGGTTTATTTACCTTAATCATTAAAGTAGGCACCGACTTCGAACCTATTAGTGAATAGCACATATAAATAATAGGTAGTAAATTATTAATATAAAATCTTTATTATTTTTTACATTTTAGTTTTAAAGTCGGTTGTTTTTACGAAGTTAATTTTATTTAATACGCTTTATCCGTAGAGCAAAGTCCGATGTGATCATGGGTCAAAATTGAATTAATTAGGTAGGCGATATAAGAAATACAAACTCTACAGACGTGTGTTTTTAAAATTTTTGTATCTCGTTTTGTTTAGGAAATACAGAATCGAATAACGTTCGATTTGATATTTGTTCCGCACAATAATGTACGACGTATACAAGCGACGGCGCGCCAGGAGCGGGGGCGGCGCGGGCGCTCCGTACGTTCGTCAGTCCGGCCGTTGTTTGTCGGAGAGAGGGTGTTTTGTACCATGCTCTTGGATTTCTCTCGGTTTTAAAGCAAGAAACATTATATTAAGTAGTTTACTGGTATAATATATTTGTATAAAGATGTCACGATCACGGAAAATGATAGATATTATTATGAACGACGCAAAAGACTCTGAAGAACTTAAGCTTACTCCAAATTTACTCAATGTTCCTGCTGTTTATGTCAACAAAAGTGGTAAGTTATAGATTTTTCAGTTGTATTATTTAATGGCACACTCTAGTACTAAAATAGTAAAAAGAAAAATGTCTGTACTGATTTTTTGTCTCTGTAAACAGATGTAGGCGATCGATTTGTATATAGAACCTTTTTTGACGGAACGGTGTAGAAATACTATTTAGGCCTGAAAATACGATGGGCATAATAAACTAACGTATTAATAGGACTTTACTACAATATAACACAACAAAAAATTATAAGTCCTATAACATATTACAACTGTTTTAGACGAACATTGTTAGGTTTCTAAGCGTCTCATGTGAACATAGGACGTTTCTCTACGGAATCCGTGACACGATTTTGTGGTCCGTTATTAGGATGGCACGTTTTTACTGGGATAATAAAAGCAGACCGGACGTTGTTCAATCGAAAAAATCGTTAAATATAAAGATTTTCGATTTATTGTTTTCTCGCAATGTATAAATAATAATTTTATTAAACCTGTTAATTCACATTTTTATTTTCAGTTGAGAGTAATGAACTAACAGACATCACACTACAAAACTCACCCTTGCCCCCTGGTGCAGAAAAAATCAGTGAAGCATTAGGTGACATATGGGAAGAAGAAGTACCTTCTAGTTTCGAAAATTCTCCAATAATTCAGTATTCTTTATTCAGTAGTCTTCAAGACATAGAACATATATCTCCCCCCAGAACCCCAGATATTTCGGACCTCTCATGATCTCAACCAATCATCTCAACATATCATCATTGCAAACTCCTATGCCGTCTCCTACTAATACACATTTAATTTGTGACAGCATATTCTGCCCTAATCATGTAGAGAATACCACCGAAATTACTTTATTATCATCTAGCACCATAAGCTCTCCTGCTACTTCGTATGCAAGCGAACGCGTCGTGACTCCTAAAACGACTAGAAAGCGGCAGCGACACCCAAAAGAATGGTCTGACGTTAAGCGCAAATGCCTTAAGAACTTAGGTAAGAAGTATGTTACGAAAAGTGGAAAATCCGTGGACGAAAAAACGATGGGGGCTTCATGCAAATGCCGATACAAATGTTTTGATAAATTATCTCACCAACAGCGATTAGACTGCTTTACAAAATTTTGGCAACTGGGAGATCGCGCATTGCAGTGGAATTTCATCATTAAATATTCCGAAAAGATGAAGAAAAAAAGATGCCTAAATCAAGAAACTCCTAACAATAGGAAACATACTTTTATGTATTATCTTCCGCTCATTACAGGTTCCAATGAATCTCATTGTGATAAAATTGACGTTTGCCAAACTATGTTTATTAATACTCTTGCCGTTTCAACTCGTATCTTAAAGACTGCTTGGAAGAAGTACGATGGAAGTGCTATTTTAGAAGAGGATAGACGGGGTCGCCACAACAGTCATAGGGTCGTTATAGACGATGCAATGAAACAAAGTGTTTGTGATCATGTTCGAGCATTCGTCCCTGTGGAGTCGCATTACATACGCAAAAATAGCCAAAAGCTTTACTTAGATGGAACCTTAAGTATTTCAAAAATGTTCAAAATGTATAATGAATGGTTCGATCAAGAAAAATATACTTCCAAGTGTACAAAAGAACGCCAGTATCGTGACATTATTAACCTTTACTTCAATCTAGCTTTCCACATTCCCAAAAAAGACCAGTGCGACGAATGTCATGTTTTCCGATTGAAAAACAAACCGACTGATCAAGAAAAAGAATCTTTTCAACAACACCAGACTAACAAGAAGGTTGCGAGAGAATTAAAAAGCCAAGATAAAAAAGTTGCTGAGGACTCAAACGGAAACATAGTCACGGCCGTGTTTGATTTTGAAAAAGTGTTGCAATGTCCTCATGGTAACATAAACATATTTTACTATAAGAGAAAACTGTCCTCTTTTAACTTTACCGTTTTTGATATGGGTAAAAGGAAGGCCGTATGCTATATGTGGGATGAATCGGTTGCAAAGCGTGGCGCAAATGAGGTTAGCAGTTGCCTCTTAGATTTCATCCAGACTAATGTTGAGCAAGGGGCCAAAGAGTTTCGATTTTGGTCAGATAATTGTGCTGGCCAAAATCGTAACCGCTTTGTATATTCATTATATATTTACGCCACAAAAAAATTCAACATACGCATAACACATCGCTTTTTACAAAAAGGACATACCCAAAATGAGGGGGACAGTGTCCACTCCGTCATTGAGAGGGCTTCTCAGACTAAAACTATCTATACTCCACATGAATGGCGTTTATTAGTAAAGTGGGCAAAAAATGAAGGAGAACCCTATGTTGTTCGTAATGTGAGCCAGAAAGACGTGTTTGACTTTAAATGTCTTGTTCATAATAAGGTTTGGATGAAAGACATTACAGGCAAGAAGATTAACTGGAGTAATATCAGAGAAGTTCATGCAGATGGTACTGATCCTAACAAATTGTTTTTTAAATACGACCTAACTCAACCTGATGATCATATTTTAATTATTCGAGGTAACACGAGGAATTCCTTGCAAACTGACTTAAAACTAGCATACTCTGCACCTATTATGATTCCTGCAGCTAAATACAAAGACTTAATGGATATGTGTCGTACAAACGTCATTCCGTTAGAGTATCATCCCTACTTCATTTCATTACCACATCACGTAACTGTTATTGATTCTGGGGACTCGGCTAGTGACTTCGAATAGTTTATTTCCTTTTTTAGATTTTTTCAAATTAAAACAATTTAAAGTAAGTTGAATTAATTTCAATAAACGTTTTAAAAATAATTTCATCGCTATGATATGGGTAAAAGTGATATCCTTGTATTATTAAGACTGATTGTTAAATTAAGTAATTCTTGCGAAGTTATCTAAATATTTTATGTTAGCAGTATTATACGTTTTTCAGTTACCATTCTGTCAAAAGGCATTTACTATTTTAAGTTATTCCTGTATGGAAACAAATCAGTTTGAGATATGCACATTTTGATGATTACTGTAAAGTATTGTAAAAATTCTATATTTGAGTTTCGGTGGTAAGATATGGGATGGCCACACTAAGAGGAGGCGTCCAGCAGCCTAAAGAGTAGCTACTGCAAATGCATACAATTTCGAGCAAGCTCAAGTCTTGCTCAATTTTGGCGTCCCTAAGCTGCACCTATATACTTAATACCATGTAGCCTGCATACTCGTTTTCTATTCCATGCTGGAATATAAAGTTATTTAAGTTACAATAGCTTCTGATTTAAAATGTATAAGACTGAGTATTGATCTCAAATAATTAAATAATTGTTTTCGTTAATTTTATAACATATTCAAAGTTCGAAGTTTATCGTTTTGTTAACTAAGTTTATTGAGATTTTTTAATAAATAAAGAAATTTTAAATAATATTTTTATTTTTCATTGAATGGCACGGAAGAAAAATTTAAAAAATGTTAAATTATGTTAAAATATTTCAAAATCTATTCATAAAGGACTGTTATGGAATTCGTAATTGCAATAAAGAAAGGCCCACATAAACATAGGTCTACAATTAATTCAGACAATTCCGTAAAACAATGTATGATTTTCACTACGAACCCACACTCTTTCGCGAAATAACGTCGTATATTCATATGGGACTCACTATCTCGTGAAATAAAATATTTAGAAATGTTTTCAATACAGCATTTAATTAGCCTAGGGCTTTATAACAACTTACCAGAAAATCTGAATTTCAAGTCGTACCGTTTAAAAGTTACACAGGTCTATAACTTCTACAACCTCTACTGGAAAGTATCAAGTCTACAAATCGGACTTTATTCTACGGATGAGTCGATATGAAATTAGCGCGGAAATTTCTCGCAAAAGCACATTAAAAGTTACGATTTACTTCAATCGAATTTAAAAGGAACCGAGGTACAAACGAATTTCACCTCTCTGATGCCGAATGAGAATGACTTCCGTTCCTTCGCCACCTACTTAAAGCTTTCCCCGAGGCTTTTGTCGCGATACAAATTTCCTTTTATTTTTCGGTCACTGGTTCTGTGAGTTTCTGATATTATAATTGCTGTTGTTCCGAGACGGAGACGCAATGGTTTGTTGATACCAAAGTTTTGAAAGAATTTGCAGGAAAAATATGTAATAGAATTCTTGACACTACGTAAGCATAAAGGCGGTACTGAACTAGGCCGATTTTCGGTAAGAGTTATAAAGACACGGCGAGACTAATAATTATAATATTTTTGTTACACGTAAGTCAAACAAGTTCTTTTAATATTCTTAATTTTTTTAATAAAAATTTTGATATTACATATAAGTATACTTACAAGAAATAAAAAACTTTTAAAATGACCCTGTGTGGTGAGGTTAGTAGGTATATATAGATATAGCGCTACATGTCTTTCATTCTCTAATTAGATGATTATTTCATTATTAACGATTTTAAGATTCTTTTATGTAGATAAGAAGCAAATGGGCATGCAGGCCAACTGATGTTAAATGATTATTGTAGCCCATGAATACCTACATCCAACCCAAATACAATAGTTATCCCATCTGAGATCATACGCAATGAGTAGCACTCATAAATAGCAATGCACCCTACATTGCTCCTCATGAGGACTAAGATGGTCGTCTCAAAAAGAGTTTTTTTTTCAATAGCAACTGTAATCGAATATGTTTAATTTAAAGCAGTTACTAAGACGTGATGTCCCTAGCACACAAAAAAATTAAAAGAAAGAAATATATTTAAAATAATTATAAAACAGCACGACCGAGAGCAATTTCTCGATTTCTCGACTTTAACGTTAATCGTCAATATCCCATTCAATTGGCGCTTCCAAACCAATTTTATTGGTATCTTCGCATTTCCCGATAAAACCATAAGCTAAAGTACCTGATTCTCGTTATTACTGGGAAGATCCAAACTTCACGACCGTATTTCAATGGATTTAATTTTACATTATCCTCATCGCTGCCGGCTGAAGTTTGAGCTTCGTTGGTGCAAATTCTGAGAACTTTTTTCTATAAAATTAATTAATAGCAAGTAAAGAATACCTTTTGTACATGGTTTCTGCAACCCGTGGTCATGTTATCTTAAGTAGTGCTTCCGGCACTTTTATCCCCCAATGATGGAATAACCAGGCTGATTTACGGTAGGGTCAAAGACATAGTAAGGTTACTTACGACAGTTGAAGTCACTTGATTTAATGTATCTATTAATATGAAATTTCATTTACGTAGAACCTAGGAATAAATGTAATGAACGAAAGAAGAAGAATACCTCCCTGCATGGTTGTGTGTGTGTGTTTGCGTGTGCGTGCGTATGTGTATTAATGTGTGTGTGATGTGCTGCAATGGTGGTTGCTTATGTTTTCGACCGAAGAATATCATTACTTTTGTCTAGCGTAATCAGTAGTTACTCTTCTTCTCCATATTTAAAGATGTCAGAACAGATGAGTGCTACTAATTATTACTTTTAATTTACAATTTATATGATAGAATTTGTATCACTTATCTTGGATTTCTTTGAAATTTCCTTTGTATTCAAAATTCGTTTTAAAATTTGAAAAACAAAGGAGTGAATCACTGTATTCAATTATGAGACCTAAAATATGTCGCTTTCAGAAGCACCTTCACCTTGGCAAAGATAGTGCAGTCGAGAATTCCTTTGTCTTCAGTCTATCTTGCTCGATTAAAGATTATCTGCAGTCTTGGATCTTACTGCATGCAATCGAGATAGCTTGCGGCAATTTTAGACATTAGTACAGAAGATTTTATGTTTCGAAAACATCTTATTTCAAATATGTTAGCTTCGACGAAAAACTTGTAATATTCCATTTCTGCAGGTTCAGATCGAAAGGAAATTTCTGAAGTGCAAAATTAAGAAGATAACATTTAATGGCTATCCTGACAGGTATTTTTAAGCTGGTCCTCAAGAGAATAAAGTGTCCTTAAGGCGGGGAAGCGCTTATAAAATTGAGCACAAGTGGTCATCCCAACCCTTACACTTGTCGGTAAAACCTGTTAAATTTCCTAATTAAACTGATGTAGTTATTATTTGTATGAGAAGAATATTTTTCCACATGTGCTTAAAATTTCTTCCACAAGTATCTCAAATTTTTTTACAAGTGATGAAGTTTTTTTCATATATGCAAAAACGCTATTTTTTTCTACATGTGCATCAATTTCATCTACACATGTTTCAAATTTCTCACATGTGGTTAAAATTTATTCTTAAGTAAATATTAGCAAGATTTCTTCTACATGTTTCTAAAATTTCTCATATATAATTAAACTTTTCTCATGCTTTAATTTTTTCCACATCTGTCTCAAATTTCTTATATTTAATGGAACTCTTATCACATGTGTTGAAAATTTTCCACACGTATCTCAAATTTCTCTCATTTTATGAATCTTTTTCCTAGTTTACCTAATGGGAGAGGTCAAAAAAAACTAATTTTTTTATAAATAAATGATTTATTCAGTACTTACAAATTTAATTCGAGATTCCTTATCTACTGCTACAAACTTGAATATATTGTTAAGTCTAATTTACAGGCGTAGTCAATGGGGTCTTTGTAACGTACTTATATTCGGAGGATAGTTTAAGTTGATGACCTTTCTGTTGACGATGTTCTTGAAGATGGTTTTCTTGCTAAACTCAGTTTGGCATGAACTTTGATTTCATTCCTGAAGGCCAGACTTTACACTGAAATAAATAACAGGGTTATAGTTTTCTAATCGTATGGGAATACAAATTGGAAATATGGGAAAATGACTGTATAAAACATATCGTAGAAACAGCGTATCTAGCGTTCATAACGACAGTAGACATTATAAGTCGCGTTTTTATATATTTTAGATAAACATCAATATTTATGATTCACCGTTATTATATTTTTATCTGTCTGTCTGTCTGTACGTCTGTCTGATAATTTGTTAAGCAATCACGAAAAATCGATTGATTTTAATTTTGTTATGGTGATAGATTAAGGTCTGGATAAATTTCATCCAAAAATTTACTTATATAAAAACCAGTTTTATAAACAGAATCAATGATGTATGTATTCGTATGTATGAAAGTATGCATGTTCGTGCATAAATTATTTTCGTAGTAAATGGTATGGTTCGAATCCCGACCGGGACAGTGATTTATGTGACAGATGAATATTTGTTTTCCGGCCATGGGTGTTTGTAATGTATTATTTACGTTGTCCATGCACACGCGACACAGGGAATCCTAATGCGCAAGTGTGAGTGTGTGAGCAATTGAGAGCGCAAGCGCTGATTATGTATTTTTTTGTATTTCTTTACTTTATTTTTTTATAAATAAGTATACATAGATACATCATAAAGAAAAACGTTTATTTGGCCATAAGTTATAAATTCAAATTGAGTAGAGCTGCTACCAACAGGAGTATGACTGATACTCCTATGGCATTGGAGTTACCAGTCAACATACTTAAGTCTGGGATGAAGTCATAGTCGATGACCCTTCTGCTGATGATGTCCTTGTATACAGCAGCTGACTTCCTTGGAAGACGGGGCTTGGCAGGATCTCTGATGTCAAGTTCGTAGAGGCCGAACCTCATGCTGGAATAGAAGACAGTTTTATAGTTTGTGGATTGTATTATCTTAATCTAAATTAAGATAATACAAGGTATGTAACGTAGGCAGGTTAAAAGAGAGAACTTTCGAAATTCCTACGGGGTATGGACTAAAATGGGCTTGTTTTGTTAGAATTAAAATTAACTTTATTATTAATTGGCGTGGTACATCAACACCCCAGCGAAGCAGGGACGGGCAACAAGTTATACAAAAAACGCGCACGCATTGATTTTGTTTTAAATATAATGAAATCTAACATTATAATTTGTTTCTGTTCGCTTTTATGTAGTATCTTCATATATTGTGTATTTTAGAGATTGTAGTAAGAGTAATAATTTATTAGGTTTTATAGTAAGAGATTACACAACCCGTATATGTCCTACTATTCTATACTATACACGGGTCTCTCCCTAGAACAAGGGGCCTCCCCCTAGAGCGTACACCACCACGCTGCTCCAATGCGGAGGATTAACTGACGGCTTAAGGTGCCCTGCGAGGCACGAAAGCGCGCATTTATTTTTGCCACTAGCGGTCACCTATCCAAGTACTGACCGTACCTGGCGTTGCCTAACTTTTTCGATCGGTGACTTTACTCATTTACTCAAGCGGTGGTGCAATGTAGATATTGCTTATCTTAAATATGCTCGTACATTCGGAAAGGGATTCTGATATCTATCTGATGAACTTATGAACAAAGTGTAATAGTTTAAAGCCATTGTAGATAACGACCGATAGATATCTATCGCATCGATCAGACGATTATCGGTTCGACGATAAGGGAGTCCGATACTAATTACTGAATGGAAATGTTATGTAATGCATATTAAAACAATGTATTGTTATCCCCAAAATCTTATTTAAAATGCCTATATAGATAATGCCTATATAGAAAATGAAGCCGCCTATTGCAACCACCCCAGTCCACCCGATATCGAGTCGGCTAAATGCAGCGCTATTTTTCTTTAAGCATTAGTCCATCTAATCACAGCTTGTAATTCTTTTGCCTTAACTTGGTCTCCTTTCGAGGACCTCTCTACTTCAATGATCTGAACGATGTGACCAGCCCATTGCCATTTCAGCTTACTGACTTTGGGACTTCGGTGACGTTTATTCGACTACGGATAAAACGTGCTATTGAAAAAGATTCGCTACATTAACCATCGAAAACTTACTTATATCCATTGGCCCATTCGAACCCATCCATGAAGGTCCAAATACAGTATCCTTTTACATCAACACCATCATCAATTGCGTCCAAAACAGCAGAGAGGTAGTTTCTATGATATCTTATTCTAGACTGATCATTAAGAGTCCGTTTTGTGGAGACACCGTTTTCAGTTATGTAGATGGTAGGATTATTGTAGTTCTCCTTAATGTAGACTAATAATTTATGAAGGCCTGGTGCATATTCCTGCAATATGGATTTGTGTTATACAGAACAAAGTCATAACAAGCAGGAGAATACGTTGTTAATAAATATAATAGTATCCAGAACCTACAAAGATGTGATGAAGGTTTTTTTCTAGATGAATAGCAAATAGGCACACAAGCCACGTCCAACCTTTAATAGGATATAGTAGTAGGTATCTACTTGCTACTCATGAGAACTATGTTGGTTGCTCAAAAAGTTGGCGTATACATATATGGCGAAAAATAAGAACATAATATTTATTCCAAGATCTGGATATAATGATAAAAATACATTTTTCATACTGTCTTACCGATATCCAATAACTTGCACTGGTCGGCCACGATGGATCCTTGTAAGTTCCAACATAGACATCGTCACTGTACGAAGGGACTTCAAACGTTCCGTTCAAGGAGGAATTCCTGTACACAATATCTGTGGAATAGTGGTTCAATGCAAAGAAATCGGCTGTCCCTCTGATATACTCGATCTCTTCAGGCGTAAAGGGAGGTAGACGAGAGCCGATGTAGCCCTGGTAAGCGCTCGCTGCAGCTACCCTGTCAATCGCACGCTGGGGGTAGTTGCCAGTCTCGGAGTATATAGGGTCTACGTAGTATCTCATCTGGAAGAAAGAAAATATCTCAGCTTTTAGGTAGGTCTATTTTACGCAGGTCTATGTATTTTCTTTTATGAAGGGTCTTCAAAAGTGCTGGATTTATTCAAAAAAATCTTCCACCTGAGCTGTATTGATCCTCTTCTCAAAAACCTCTATCCACTTATAAAAATTTCATTTACCGAAAAACTGTGATTTTAATATACGGTGATGTATCCAGAAGAATAGTGAAATGCAGTTGGATGTGGACTAGCTTAAGGCGTTGGATGAGATAGTAGGCTTACCTTGTCGGCTAGTTAACTGATAACCAATTAATTATGATAGATTTTTATCGCCTAGTTAGTACAATTCTCCATTAGAGACACTCCATAAATGTTTTTTTTAATACGTACGCATACATATCTTAGAAGAATCATTTATGTATGGGGTAACAGTTCTTTATTTATTATTAAAAATAATTTAATTACATCCTAAAAATGTACTTACGTAAAATGCAATATAGTCTTCCACGGCTTCTAAGTCTTCGACTGATTCGGTGCTTGGCATAGCCCATTCCAGGCTCGACACTATGGCGACCTGCCCATGTTGTTCTGCCCTAAAGTACGCATCATACAAATGGTACGCTCTAGCATGAGCTAGAAGAACATTCCGGGCACATTGATAGTAACCAATACCAGGGGATTTGATAAGAGGAGCATGTACTCCTATACCGTACCCTTGACTGCAGTGTATAAATGGCTCGTTGATCGTCAACCAGAACTTGACCCTGTCTCCGAAATTTTCATACAAAACCTTGACGTAATCGCCAAACCAGTCCACGACATCAGAGTTCAACCAACCGCCCTTTTCACTTAAAGTTTGCGGCAAATCCCAATGATACATTGTAACGAATGGAATTATATTATTCCTCAGAAGTAGGTCTATCAATCCGTTGTAATACGCAATTCCTTCTGGGTTCACGTAGTGATTACGACCGTCTGGAAGGATTCTTGACCAGGATATAGAGAATCTGTAGATTTGAACTCCGAGGTCCTTTAGCATTTTAATGTCTGTATCGTATAAGTAGTAGGTGTTGGCAGCTACGTCACCATTTGATCGATCTGCGATGGCAGCAGGAGCCGTTCTGGCAAGGTAATCCCACATGGACCAACTTTTTCCTGAAATAATATAAAATAGTAAGACAAGTCGAGTCTGTTCCCAGAATGGGTGGAGAAACATAGAAAATACTTTAATAATCACACAAATAGTTGTCCTGGGTAGGAATCGAACCCACGACCTCCGGTGCAGTGGTTAGGTTGGCTAACCACGAAACGATTATTATTATTATTATTTATACAAAAAATACTAATTTAAAATTACCTTAATTTATAATTTCCTTTTAAAACAGTATTTGTTAACTTTTCAACTTAACTTTTCTTTATTGTTTCTTACCTTGTACCATTAAATATATCCGATGTTGCTTTTTTATTAAATCATTTTAATTTAACATATAGTATTTCTTACCCTCATGATTCCAAGCACCTTCGACTTGATAAGCTGAAGTTGAAACTCCGAATTTGAAGTCATCAGGAAATCTTCGTAGAACTTTTTCTGTAGTTTCTTCTACCGTCGCACTCCCATTTTGAGTACAGTTTCCAGTAGTTAGATAACTGAAAATAAGATAGATAAGTTAAATATCTTTTTTTAAAGATTATGTGAAATTAAAAAAAATACCCATTGTTTATATTTATTTAAAATGTGAAGCATACCAAGCAATGAAAATTTTGAAATTTTGTAAAATTCGTTAAATTAAGCAAGTTTAATATAAAAAGAAAATTCACCATAATGAAAGTAATAATATTACTGTTTTGGAGAGTGTCATCTTTAACTATAAAGCAAAACACCACTAATTACTATAATTCCTTAAGATATATTTATAGGTTTTTAAGGCGGCTATCTTATCATAACATAATGTGCAACATATTTTCTAATGACGACAAAAAGTAAACATTTAACCTCGGTTTCCCCTGTCTAATAAATGCGTGAATTTGCGATTTCGGAAAATGAAAAAAAATATTTTAATATTTGTTCAGTGTGTAAAGTTACACCACACTTCTTTATTAAATGCAAAAAGGCAGTCGCTAAGTAGACACGTAATCTGTCGTTCTCCGCAAATATTACTCATAAAGTGTGTATAAAATATGTGTTTGTACATGAGTTACCATTACCATACCAGTGTGTAGCTGATTGTGCACCCTATCTAATGGTGGTTGTATCAAAAAAATCTATCCAGGAACGCGTGAGTTATGATCAAATCTATTCTTTCAACAAAGCGGTCACTTCGACGTAACTGACCTAGACAACACTCCTTATCTCTCACTGGATCGCTGCGTTGCCGCTTCGTCGTTGCGTACGAAATAGACATAGATTACCCACAATATTCGACGTTGATGTTAAGCGATAATACACCTCTGAGCGCGTAGAATACTATAGAATATAACAAAACCGCGCTGAATTGTACACTCATAATCATGGGTAAACCAATCTGTGTTGGCTGTAAGTCAGAAATTATAAGCAAGGATTTTATGAGCTGTAATGAGTGCAAACAAAAATATGATTTAATGTGCGCGAACCTATCGCCTAAACGTTTTAAACGCATGAGTAACGACGTAAAGCTTGACTGGACGTGCTTTGTTTGTAAGAGTAGGCGGCCAAAATCCGACAACAGTAACACGCCAGTTCGTGCGGCCCAACAAGTTCAGCCGTCCAAGTCACGTGATGAACCCGATATTGAGGATTTAGAAGACGATAGCAACGTAACTATCAGAAAACATCGCTCCGATAGTTTTATCACCGAAGTAAAATTAAAGGAAATTTGGCAAAACGTAATGAGAAAGGAGATGGAAACGTTGCTGGAATCGACGATTAACAGGGTGGTATCTGACCAGTTAAAATCAATTAATACTCAATACTCGGGTTTTCAAGAATCGGTTAATTATATAAGTGCGCAGTTTGAGGACTTTAAAAAAGAAAATATTGATTTAAAGAAGCTTCTGGGGACCGCATCTGCTGAACTTAAATCGCTAAAAGATGAAAATAAAAGCCTCAAAGAGAAATTAGACTCGGCCGTTTCCCGCGTAAAATCACTCGAGGATGAGTATATGAGACAACAGCAGTGGGTAAGAGTGCAGAATATTGAGATTACTGGCATTCCAGAGGATAAAACAGAGAACACATCTGATATTGTACAGAAAATATCCCACCACCTCGGCGTAGTTATCGAATCAACGGACCTGGAATTTGCCCACCGAGTACAGCCGCGGCGCGCTGCGAGCGCGGAGCGCGCGCGCCCCATCGTCGCCCGCTTGCGACAGCGGGCTATTAAAGATAAAATAATAGCGGCTGCTCGCCGAAATCGAAATATTACCGCCAAGGATGTTGGAATGGGAAGTGAAAATATTAGAATATACGTAAATGAACACTTAACCAGAGAGAATAAAATACTGCTAAACTTGTGCAAACAAAGATCGAAGGAAACAAATTTTAAGTACATCTGGACAAAAAACTGTCGCATTTTTGTCAGGAAAAACGATACCTCGCCACCCATTCCTATCAATTCCGCATCAGACTTGACAAAAATGGCCTAACCCTCATTGTCTCAGACCATTTAAAGTGTTTATATCATTGTTATAATAATAATATACTGTGCAGTGTTTTTACTTTTTACATATGTTTAGATTTGTTCGCTTATTGTTCAGGACAATTTAACACATTTCACATAGATATTTCACTCAAAAACACATTAATCCTATCACATTGTGTTTTAAGTAGGTTAATAATGTTTTATTTTTTTATATACTTATTTTATGTATTGGTTAATAAATATGTCTTACACTACGCTAACAAACATATTGATTACATCACGTTCCATTGTGCTCCATTTTCGTTGAAAATACTTTATAGTTTAAAATTATTGTGCTATTATGTTTATAACATAACGTTACATGAAAGAGTAATGTATCGATTTGGGTGGCTGCCAAGTAAATATAAACTTAACTCATCTTATTCGCTACATAAAACCTTACATAACTGTGAGAAATACAAATGCAAAACTACTATTTACGATCTTAAAACTTTCTGTGGTACCTTACTTAAATTAAAATACTCATTTTACCGTTATCTATATTCAATTAATATTATTATAGGACTGATGGGGCTCTTACTTATAAATGAAATGTTCTGCCAGTGTGATTACTATTTTTTATATTTTTATGATGGATGACATAATTAAAAAACTTAAGCTTTTTTATCAAAATACGCGAGGACTACGAACTAAGACAAATGAATTTTATAAAAACGTATTACTACTTGATTTTGATATTATAATGATCACTGAAACATGGCTATGTGAAGGAATTTTGGATGCCGAACTATGTGACAGTAAATTTCACATATTTCGACGAGATCGAGGATCTCTTGGTGGAGGCGTGATGATATTGTGCGCTTCACATTTACAGGCCCGCTTAAGACCTGAATGGGACATTAAAAACCTTGAGAGCATCTGGATTACTATTCCTGCTCAAGCGCTAGGCTCCTCTAAAGATCTTCACATTGCAGTAGTCTATATACCCCCTAACATTGACCTTTCAATGCGATTGCAATTATTTATTGACTTATTAACAACAGCACGGAAAGATTGCCCTAATGACCACTTTATTATAACTGGAGATTTTAACCTACCTTGTATTAATTGGAAATCTGAAGAGCCAGTCATTATTCGGAAGGGATCAGTAGAGGTTCAAAATTCGGCATTAGACCTTTTAACACAAAGTAGCTTTTTAGGACTAACTCAATTCAACAATATTTCAAATACAAATAATAACACATTGGATTTGGTTTTCGCCGACACACCAGTACATGTAAACAGATCAGATTTATGCTTGGTAAAGGCGGATCCACATCATCCACCACTCACTATTTACGCTCAAGATATCTTAGTGCCGTCATTAAAACATAAATCGCGTACAAAATATATTTACAAACGTGCAGATTATAAAGGAATCAATGAGTATTTCGAGAAGCAAGATTGGTCGTTCATTAATAATACCAATTATAACATTGAAGAGGTAATTGAAATTTTTTACTCTATTATAAATCAAGCTATACAAACCTTTGTTCCGAAAGTTTGTTGCTCAGGGAAGTATGTTTATCCTGTTTGGTATAGTAGATCTTTAATTAGGCTAATAAAAGAAAAGTTTAAATATCATAGAAATTGGAAACGGTACGGTAACCCAAATGACTATGCACAGTTCGCTGAGCTTAGAACCAAGCAAAAAATACTTCAAGAAGAATGCTATCAGTCGTACATCAGGTTCTCTCAGCGAAAAATTAAGACGGAACCAAAATTTCTATGGTCTTATGTTAAATCTAAAAGACAAAATTCCTCTGACTATCCACAACGAATGACATACGCTCATAATGTCCTTAGTACACAAATCGAAATCTGTTCTGCTTTTAACAACTTTTTTGAGAGAAACTTTAATAAACCAGAAAATAATTATTCACTTAATTTAGAATATGTGAACTCCCACGACAACGTCATACATGATATCACAGTTACCACACAAGACATCTGTAAACTAATAAGACGTCTTGACATAAAAAAAGGAGCTGGCTGTGACTCTATTCCACCTATGTTTTTTGTTGAGTGCGCTCAGTCGTTATCAGTTCCCATTTGCTTAATTTTTAACAGGTGCTTTAAAGAGGGTTATTTTCCTAAAATTTGGAAACAGGCACACATAGTACCCGTACATAAGAAGGGTCAAAAAACTGAAATAGAAAATTATCGGCCTATTTCTATACTAAATGTTTTAAGCAAATTATGTGAGAGGGTCGTTCATGCACGAATATATCCTGTTTTAGCAATTTCAATTCCTACTGAACAGCACGGATTCATAAAAGGTCGATCGACAAGCACCAACTTAGGAGTTTTTATAGATCAAGTGACTAATAGTATGGAGGGAGGTGCTCAAGTTGACGTGATCTACACGGACTTTGAGAAAGCATTTGACCGTGTAGATCACACTTTACTATTGCGCAAGCTGTATGCATTGGGAATCCGTGGTAATCTTTTAAGATGGACAGAATCCTACTTGCGCAATCGTTCACAGGCTGTAGTAGTAGGAGGCTATCGGTCTGATTTTATTGATGTTCCATCTGGTGTCCCCCAAGGATCCATTCTGGGACCACTTCTCTATGCTGCTTATCTTTATGATATAGGTCAATGTATACACTACGCAAACTTCCTCATGTATGCGGATGACATGAAAATATATATGCGAATTACTAATAACACGGATTGTAAGAAACTGCAGTCCGACCTCGACAGGTTATTACAATACTATACAGACAACCGCATAACTGTAAACGTTGGTAAGTGTTCTTTAATTACTTTTACTAGGAAAAAATGTCCAATAAATCATGAGTATTCACTAAAT
Organism: Chiothion georgina; assembly: GCA_018248655.1. Lineage (NCBI taxonomy): Eukaryota > Metazoa > Arthropoda > Insecta > Lepidoptera > Hesperiidae > Chiothion > Chiothion georgina. Next base: position 16,762 of record DWIZ01000005.1, read on the forward strand.
AATGTAATTGTAACTAAATTAAATATTGTTAGAGACCTTGGAGTACTCATGGACTCAAAATTAACTTTCAGTGATCATATAGATTCAATTGTTAACAGAGCCTATAAAAATCTTGGATTTGTGATAAGAGTTAGTCGTCCCTTCTATGATATTAGTTGCCTTAAAATTTTATACTACTCATATGTTCGAAGCATACTTGAATATTGCTGTATCGTTTGGAATCCTCAGTATTTAACATATATCCAAAAATTAGAGCGGATACAGTCAAAATTCCTAAACCATTTAAACTTTCGGTGTCGCCTTAATTTTCAAAATTACAATGAGTCATGTCTTCATCATCACCTTATGCCCCTAGAGAACAGACGTATTTTGACTGATATGGTCTTTTTGTATTGCATTTGTAATGATCACATAGATTGCATAGAACTCTCCTCAAAAATATTAAACTTTCATGTACCTAGAACCCGCACAAGACATACACATAATAATCTTTTTGCTCCACAACTGAAAATAACAAATTATGCTAGAAATTCATTAGTAAATCGACTACACAGGAAGTACAACAAAACATTTGCCAAAATTGATATATTTCACAACACTAAAGATAAATTTAAATGTAAGGTAATAGAAATACTTAACGAAAACATAAATTAATACAATAATACTACATAAATTGAAACTATCAGTTGACACTTATAAGTATCAGTAATAAATATGAATTAAATATATATTACTATGAGTACGAAGATACAAAATACCTCACTCTAACACACACACACATACACACACACACACACAGAAACGCACGCATACACACGCACACACAGATATTTAGCGACTGTTATTAAATTTATGT
>DWIZ01000006.1:0-17452 GCA_018248655.1 Chiothion georgina
GGTAGCTGGCCAGGCCGACCTGCGAGCACGCCGAGTTCTGCATGACTCTAACTGCACTCTTGTATCCTGGCATGGGCCTGGCATTTTGAAATGCCTACACCATGGAATTAACATTTTTAGACATTATACCAAGCATTCTCAGTTGGAATGAAACCCATGACCTCTCAGTAATATAAATACCCAATCTGTAATCGCCACGGCTGTTCACGACATCTGTTGACGCTGGAGCCATTAGGTTAAAATGCGGTTAGATACCAGCGCGTTCCATATTGTATCTGAAATTAGAACCAACCACTCTCGTGATTGAAACTGCGGACGTATTTCGAAAAGGGGTAAAAAGTAATGTTTACCAATGGATCAGCTTGATGCAAAATTTTATAGGCATTGAAACTCTGCTTTTTCATCTTAAAACGGATATTTGTCAGTTTTGTCGAATATTTTGCATGCTTGTTTTGCGTTATTTTTATCATGGATGATGATGAGCAAACGAGCATGCAGGCCATCTGATGCTCGTTTGCTATTCATCCATAATACGACCCAATATGTACTATAGTATTTTCAAGTTTGTTTTAAAATTATGCCCCCTTTTGGGTAAGTCCTTTTTTTCAAATTATTACGAGCCATGCAAAATACAAATTAACCTCAACGGAAGTAAGAAACAATTATGTTTTCTTAACAAACTTTTATAATATTAAATTTTATAATTAATATTTTAAAACCATACACCCGATGACCTCATTTGTAATTCATCAATATTATTTAAATATCCTGAAGTAAATACGTTGGAAGGTTGTTAGTAAGAGTGATCAGCTTTATATGAACTGAAAGCAAATTCTATTTCGAATATTTTCCTACATAAAAGTAAATTGATGTATAGATCCGTGTGGGTGTTGTTCGGTTGAATATATAATAATATTCATTTGACATTCTAGAGATTAGGCTCTCAGAGATTAGGGCTGGTACAGTAATGGATGGGAAAAATATTATTTCTTTGAAATTTTGCATGAATTTTGTTGAGGTACTTTGTAAAAATACTTATTTGTCACAAGCAGCAAATGTCAAAAGGTTAGCAAAATATTATTTAGATTTAGGTGATTTTGGCCATAATGTTGCGTTCAAATGAGGTAAACCTACATAATATATAAAAACACGATGATACTGTTACGAATTTGAAGTGGTATATCTCTGATATGTGTTTATGGGAACAATTAACAAAAAACGCATAACAAACCCAGGGGGAAAGGTCTATTATCAATTCATAGTAAAACTAGAACCGTCATTAATAAAGTCTTTCTTTGCGCTAGAAACGTAAAGAAAGACTTTAAAGAAAAGAAAAAAAAGTATTTTGAGAATTGATTTTTCTCTGTCCGTCTTTCATCTACACAAATTTCAATGCAATTCAATTTCTGGTTATCTTCTTATATCTTATTATATTTATAAATATGCATAAACTCTTTTCACAATTCCTTATTATTTCTCTCTTATCTTAATTACCTTTGTGCGAAGAAAATTGACCCACGTTTAAAAACAGACAATGAAACTTCAGTCCTCTGCTTTAAAATAGAAAACTGAAAAATAATCTATCAAAGTGCTTGCTTGATCTTTTACGTACTCATTTTCGATTTCATTGGCGTCGTTTCATCGGATAGCTGGAAATAAAATCACATCTTCAAAGACCTCAACGTGTCTTATAAACCGTCTTCTGTGATTCTGCTCTATATCTCTTTTGTTACACGAAATTCAATTTTCTTTGTTTTTGAGAGCAGAATTGACAATCTCCCTTTCAAAAAGAAGTTTCGTCCATAGTTTTTATAGATGTACATACTAACTTTTGTGTGAAATGGCTACGCCATGATGAAATATCATTCAATTTTGCTACAAATTAGTGTTGTTTATTTCCATAATACAAATTATCCACTAATAATTAAGTAAATATAATAAAACAACTAAAATACTCATATATGGGTAACGCAATACTCATTATTTTCTTAATATATGTTTACATTTTTGGACAATATTACTTATGTGTTATATTCCTTATTTGATACTCAAGGTATTATTATTACCAACAGTTCTATCAAGGAACTTTAAATTGAAAAAAAAAGGTATAATGGGCTAACTTAGCTTATCCCAATTTTATGCAAAACAAAGTTTACCTTTTAAGTTAAACAAAGCGACACCTTTCCTATCACAAATAAGTTTGTTCATCTATCTTTACAGTTTTGAGGTTAAATATATCGTTGATTGATTTTGACCTCCTCATATTTTTGGTTTTATTGGCGTTTTATTTGACTACTGGATATTTTAGACCTGTGAACTAAGCCGTAAAGGTTTCTTTGATTCGGCCATTAGAGTCTCAATCGTTCATTTTGGTTATTGTCTTTTAGTTCTCGTTACGAAAATCGGAAGATTTTTTGGACAAAAATGCTGTCTGGAATTGGTATCGAGAACATTGGAGTACGTTAAGATCGTAATTGATTACAGCCTATTAGCTCTGTTGAAAATGAAGAAAAGAATGACATCTGAATTGCCAACGCTAACCAAGTGAATAACTAAGTTGGTAAAGTTTCAATGAGTAAGCGATTTTGAAAAATCTTTAATACTATGTAAAAGGGAGAAACCACAATACCATCAAGACTTCATAACAAGAAACGAAATAAATGATCCAACACCACTACACTTTTATGGATGGAAAGTGAAGACTTGATTTTATTGAACGTTCCGTCAGATGAAACGGGAGCCAATGCAGTCGAGAATGTGAAGACATAAAAGATCACGCTCGGACGCTTCTATCTGCTCCTGTTGGTGAGGATTGTCATGACCTCAAAACAAGAAAAAACCCAAATAACTTACGGAACTCTATTATTTTCCAAAATAAAGTTTAGTCTATGTTACTCGTGGATAACGTAGCTTTTGAATGGTGAAAGAATTTTTAAAATCGGTCCAGTAGTTTTTGAGCCTATTCATTAAAATCATACAAACAAAGTTTTCCTTTTTATAATATTAGTGTAGATTACTAATAATGAGATCTTGATATACAAAATTTTGTTGCGACATTGAAAGCTGAGCCTGTCACTCATTAAGATTCTTATCTTGTATCGGGTTTCTTGTCACACTAAAAATATTAAAGAAGACGAAGAATTCTTGTCCGCTTCCTTGCAACTACTTCTTCCGAATCATACAACCTAAATGCCTACTTTGTAGTACCTTTGTACTAATTTTACCAGTTGGGTTTGTTTCTAACAATTCCATCGCCTCGATGTCGACGTCGATGATTAAGTTATCGACGTCGACAACTCGCCCATCCCTGCGTCCAGTGTGTGGCTCCGCGTCCCACGGCGGACAAGGCGCCCCGCCGCGGCCCCGCACACGTCAGACTACACGATCGCATAATTATGTTTAATTGTTCCTAAAACAAACACTATAAATCTCTAATCATATTTTAATTTTTATTGTAAACGATGCTCCCCAGTGGTTGTGGGTGACCCGGTGAGATTTGAATATAGGTATTTGTAGAACTATCATGCAGGTTGGCTTACTATTTATACGTTGCTCGAAGTTCTATTTTGATTTGTATTTTTATATTTATTTTGTGTATGACTTCGAAATTTAATAATCTACTGGCGGCCCGCCCCGGCTTCGCACAGGTATAAAATATATGACCTATTACATATAGAGAAATTCTCTCCACTATTTAATGGATGTTATTATACATACAAATCTTCCTCTTTAATCACTCTATCTATTAAAATAAACCGCATCAAAATCCGTTGCGCAGTTTTAAAGATATAAGCGAACATGGGGACAGTGAAAGCGACTTTATTTTATACCATGTAGTAATAACTATACCAAAGGAACAAGGTCGATTCTTAAACCTTTTGTTTTACTCTACTTATGCAGCTCGTATAATCTCAAGTAAAAGATCTGTTATTATATACTAAAAGATATTTAAGCCTAATAACATAACTCATAACCCCTCAACATAACCTGTTGAGGGGTTGAAATTTCTATTGTTTGCCTTTTGCGATCAGTCTCTAAAAGATTTTTTTTCAAATAAATCCCACTGTTTATTATTTTGACACAAAAGTGAATAATGTACCTACGTACTAAAAAGATGTGGGTTTATTACTTATTACAATAAATAACCACATCTTTCACATAATTCTTCAATACCAATAGGAAGCTGCTTATAAAGACAGTATTTAAGCAAATGCCAGCTCCTATGCCCACGGGCACATTTGCTGATACGACAGGATATTAAATAAAAACATACATCGTTCCACCAAAAAAAGAAACGGGATCGTTTTCGTACTTCTTTTAGAGCACAAGAGCTAGCGAGTGTTGTAGCGGTTTTAAGTTTTTCGTTAAAAATTGAATCTTCAATAACTTACACGTGTTTTAATCAGATCAAAATATTTCCGTAAAATTAAGTTCCATTCTGACATATTTACTATACAGATACTCACATATTTCTAATCGAATTATGATACTTATTTACACTTTAGCTCCACTCTGACAAAAGTCTAATACACTCTGATAAGGTACTTTAAACTTGGCTTCGAAATTTATTCAAAAAATTCTTGATAATAATTCTTCTAAACTAAACAGTAACTAACTGCACAAGTATTTGTTCTGTGTATGGATATTTCTCCACCAATCCGCATTGGAGCACCGTGGTAAAGTATGCTCCAGGCCTCCCCATTATTATGGGGTGAGACAGTGTATAAGGATTCTCATGGAAATAAAAGTGAGTTTCAGTAGACAGATCCGTTTCTATAGCTGCAAACTGTTGCGTTGTTATTGAGCCTTAGCTTAGTTGAGCAGAACGTACCGTCGCGTTTGGATGATGGATGAATGGATTGATGCATGGATTGCGGCCCGCTCCGCCCTTGAAATGAACCACAACGCGATTATACGACCTGTGTCCGAAGTATTATTTACTGCGACTAATTCAACCGATTTCAAAGATTGTAAATTGAATTCGTAATGGGGCATTTTATTTGTTTATGCTAATGCACCGTTTTTAATTAACCGTGTCATGTTTATGGGTGGTGCGAGCGAGATGCCACGAGAGGAATCTCGGCTATGCCGCATAAAAACCATCGAATTTATCAGAGCATACGTCATTATAGAAATGTTGATAAATTGATGATGGTGCCTTGTTAGTTTTATGATTTTTTTGTAGCCCTCTTTATGGGTGGGATTGGAAAGTTACGATTAGGCCTATTACTTTTTATGGGATTAATAAGAGAAACGATACGGTTTGGGATTCGTTAAGGTGTTGCTATAAGCTTTTAGGCACACCAATATCTGTTTCTAAATAGTTTCCTAAAAAGTATGTGATACCCACCAACAAAGTTGACTAACAAAGCAGTCGTAATTCAGTAAAATAAGTGAGGTAAGACTTTCCATAATCTACAAGGGTACATGTGAAGATAAATATGAAGTGACGCTAAGGACTCAGTGTTGGCCATTCTTCATACATATTCAGTTATCATCGTAGACAAAATCTGATTTCTATGGTTATCATACACGGTGGGTGACTCTTTACTCATAATAATCATAATCATTTATTTATTGCGTAAATATGGTACATAAGGTCTTATAATTAATTTAACAATTCACTCATATTTCGCCTTTTTTGGCATGCAATATTAAAAGTAAAAATAAATTTAATCAAAATGAGGTTTGAAATCAATAAAGTAATACATTGATCATACTGGAAACAATACAATACAATTTACTATTTCATTTATAATTATTGATCGGAATTTCATTGTTATGGCAATTATTAAATTATTATGAATTATTATTATAAACTTATGAATTGTCGAGAGAGAATACAATATGTGCAATATTATAACAACATCTTCCTATGAATACAATGTCAAACAAGTAAATTAATAAATTATGATAAAAACAAATTCAAAAATAAATAACTAACACTATTATTTAACAGAATTGTCATTTAAAAAATCATTTAATTTATAATACGATTTGTCAATAAGGAAATGATTAAGTTTCCTTTTAAATAATGTCATCTCAGAAGTAGCACGGATTATTGCAGGCAGTTTATTGTATATTACAGGAGCTTTGACAAATATACTTTGCTTATATAAATGGGTTTTCCATGCTAATGTGCATAGCTTGTCTTTCCTACGTGCTCTAGTTTTGAAGCGGAATAAATTCAAATTACGCTTAACAAAAATGCAGCACTCTAATATATATAGGCAGGGCAATGTTAAAATATTCAGTTTTTTAAAATACGGTTTACATGAGTCACGTGGTTTTATGTTACATATAGACCTGATGCAACGTTTCTGTGCTCTGAAAGCATAATCTTTATGTACAGAGTTCCCCCAAAATATAACGCCATATCTAAGAATCGACGAGACGCAACCATGATAGGCAGTCAAGACAGTTTTTTGAGGCACAGACTTTTTCAACATACGTAGTGCGTAAGAGAGTTTATTTAGCTTCTTACATACGTAGTCGATATGAGCTTTCCATTTTACATCAAAATCTACGTATAAACCTAAAAATTTTGTGGTTTCTATGGACTTTATTTTTTGGCCAAAGTAATTTAAGTTGAAATTATGTGTGTCATTTTTCCTCCGTCTGAAATTCATTATTGTGGTTTTGTCTAGGTTTATTTTAAGGTTATTATATTCAAGCCACTGAATCAAACCTGACAAAGAGGAAATAATGTCTTCTTCCATAATTTTAATGTTTTTATTAGAAAATAATATGGTGCTGTCATCAGCGAACAAAGTCATGGGATAGTCGATTACTCTTGGCAATGGATTAATATAAATAATAAAGGCCCTAACACACTGCCTTGTGGTACACCGTGTTTAATTATTTTACGGTCAGAATTAATTGTGAATCTACATTTAGTTTTGTGACATAAGAAACTAATTTGTGTGTATTGCTGTCTTTCTGTAAGATACGATTTAAGAAGATCGTAAATATTACCCCTAACACCGTAGTCATATAGTCTACACAAGAGAATGTTGTGATCTACATGGTCAAAAGCCTTCGTAAGGTCAACATATAGAGCAGTTGTAGGTATTTTTTGATCCATTTTTGATAACACATTGCCTAAAAAATTATATATTGCCATATTTATACACTTATTTTTTCTGAAACCGAACTGTTCAGGTGTAAGTATTTTATTCGCTTCAAAAAATGATTGTAAAGCCTCATAAATTACTTTCTCAAATACCTTAGAGAAAATGGGAAGCAAAGCTATGGGTCTATAGTTGCTCATATCAGTTTTGTTGCCTTTTTTAAATAGCGGTTTTATTATAGCTATCTTTAATAGATTTGGAAAAACACCTTTTTCTATGCACAGATTGACTACATGGGACAGTATTGGGGATATTATTGTTGAACTTTTTTTTATTATTTTTGTGACAATCCCATCATAACCAGGACTTTCAGTAGTTTTTAATGACATTATTATCTTATGAATGTCAAGTGGTATAGTCGGTCGGATAAAAATAGATTTCATATTATTAAATGTCAGATTTGTACTCGATTTTTTAATTTTAGATTGGTTTTCAGCTTTAGCTACGTCAATGAAATAATTATTAAATTCTTTGCAAACTTTTCGTGCATCTGTTATTATTTTTCCGTTAATATTTAATGTGGGTGAACTTTCTGTAGGATATATATTTTTTTTATTGTTTATAATATTCCACGTTGCCCTAGTTTTGTTGGAAGCATTGTATATATAATAGCTGTTTTGACTTATTCGCGTCTGTTTAATAACCCGCCGATATCGCCTGTTATAGGCCTTAAACGCGTTCCTATTTTCGTCACTGGGAGATAACCTATAGGTCCACAAAAGTTCACGATTTCGTTTGCTACAAATTTTTTACCCCGGGTAATCCATTTAGGTTTATTTTCACTTCTTACAAGTATTTTTTTTTGTGGAAAGCACAAGTCATATAGTAATTTAAACCAATCGTAGAAGCATTTAAAGGCTTCATCAGGATCTGCAGCCTTGTATATATCATTAAAAGTCAGTTGTCTTAGATTATTTAAAAACTTTTGAATATTCTCTTGTGAGTAGTCTCGTTTAAATATATACCAAAATTTAAGTTTAAACGTTGTTTTGACTGGACATGTTAACACTTGCGCTGTGTGGTCGGACAAAGCTAAGTCAATAATTTTGCTTTTACAGCCATTTACATTGTGCGCAAAATTATCGATGCAGGTTTTACTACTTAATCGAGTCGGCTCTTGTAATTCAAGCTTCATGTTAAATGATGCTAAGATTGCTTGAAATTCTCTCGAATGTTTGTCTTTTTTTAACATGTCTATATTAAAATCACCACATAATATAACTTTATTTTTGTTCTGAACATATTTTGAGAGAATGAAATGCAATTTTTCCCAAAAGACAGTGTACGATTGAGAGTTAATTTTTGGAGCTCTATAGATACATATCACACATATATTGTGCTCAAGCAATTCGATAGCTGAAAACTCAACAACGCCCATTACCGATATGTTATGTATATCATTGAGAATTTTAAATTTATGCCTGTTTCTTACAAGAATACAACAGCCACCGTGTCTATTTTGCCTCATGTATGATGCAGCTAATGTGAAATTCGGTACAAATAAACAAAATTCGTCTCCGATAGTTAAATTATGTTCCGTAATACATAATATGTCAATCTCCATACCACTATTGTGTAGGTTGTCAATACATACACTTAATTGGTCAGATTTATTAAGCAACCCATTAATATTTTGGTGTAAAATATTTAAACATTTATAGACGAAATAAATGATTATCAGTTGTCGTTAAAGGGTCAAGAGAATTAGCATAATTTGTCATTACAGGATTCGAATTAATATTATCAAGAATGTCGTTACAATTGTCAGCTTTAGATACAGGTATTTCAGATATATGATTACAGATAGACCCTAATTCCGTTTGGGTGCTCACATTTTTATATATTTTTACAGTCAGGCTCTTTTGTTTAAGATAATTTTGATAATTTTCCACCTTTGTTCTGTAGGATATATGTAAAATTTCTTTTAGTAATGACTGGGCAAGAAAGGTGGTAAAGAATCTAAAATTCGGTATTTCTCTAGAATAGTTAAAGTCTATATACCTAACGTTATCATATTTCCTACATACAAAATGCAATTCGTAATTTAATTTTTTTACATTAAGATATCTGTTAAATGGTATCTCACCTACAATTACATTTGTATTCGTTACTGTGGTTAGCCATAAATTAAATCTAAAGTTAAATTCATATGGATTTTTATCGTTAACTCCACCTAACAATATAACATAATCGTCTTTGTTTAATTTTTTAATGTCACTCTTCATTGAGTCCACAACATTTGGAAGCGGTGCGTTAGGTTTCACATAACTTATAACATGGTAATTATTTCCCAGAAGGTGTTGTAGTTTATTTCTCAACCCAATGCCTTGGTTATCTGCGATAATTATGACTTTAGAATGCCTTATAATGCTTTTCTTTGCTTGTGTTAAGTCTGATTTCAATTTAGCAGTAGTTTCGTTTGTATGAAGAATGCTTTCTTTTGGGACATCAGTCCGTGCAACTGCAGATGAAATCGCTATAGACTTTGTTTGGCAGCTTTCTGTACTACTTTTGTTGAGATTTCCTATAGGCGTATTTAATAAACTTCTACATACATTTTTACTGCAGTGGAGAGGAGATATTCGAGATGAAGTCATTTTGATTTTAAGCATTTTTTTTGAGATAGGTGTGGTGCTTCTTAAATTTCTTGTTTCATAGTTTGATGGTAACGTATTAGTTTGGCATAATTTCTTCAGTAATTCAATCTGCTTTTTTTGTTCCTCTACAGTTTGCGTTAGTTGCCTATTTTCGGAAAGTAAATTCTCTATCTCTATATCGGCGCCATTCAATTTTTCTTTGATTTTTTGTATTTCACTTTTTAATTCAGATATCAAAGAATCTTACCTTACCATCTTAACCATCACAGAATCTTACCTCATTCTCCGAACGATACCGGCAACATAGAAAGATTCCACTCCACACTTCTGGAACATCTCAGACTTCTAAAATTACAGCATAAAGACCAACCTATTGTCACCCTCGTCCCGTACGCTATAATAGCTTATAATAGCTCTATACATAGCTTTACCCGATGCCGACCCTTTGACTTATTGACTGGACATTTTGACCCACGAGACTGCCTCGACATTGACATTACTCAACACCTGTTACAACAATATATGCAGAATCACAAAGCACAGATGAAAACGGTTTTCAATATAATTAATGAATCCTCTCTAGCTCATCGAACTAACCTTATCGAGAATAGAAATAAAACTCGTGAACCGGAGATAGAATATGCACCCGAACAACAGGTCTTTGTTAGAAACCCCCTTGCTAGCCGTCAAAAGACAGCTGCTCGTTACACCCAGGACACGGTTCTCGCTAACTTACCGATTCATATCTATACTTCAAAGAAACGTGGTCCTATTGCTAAGTCCAGATTGAAACGAGTACCTAAAAGCGCGAATTTGTTGCAGGATCCTACTACTTCTAACCGTTCAACCAATATGGACTCGGGACATAAAACTTGAGAGCCTAGCAGACGGACCAGGACTACTACCGTACAGACTTGGAACTATGAGACTTACTACTCACCATCATACTTTCATACAATACATTAACCTAAATGACATTAAGGACAAAGTTACTCTCGTTCAGACTCAGTTACGAAGTTATCAAGACCGACTTATTAACGACACTTTCTCATTATATGAATTTCAGATAAATTACCTTTATAATAGACTTGACAAGGTTTTGAATCAACTACAGACATTAGAGCCAAACCGGGTTAAAAGAGGTCTTGTAGATGGTCTGGGCTCAGTTATAAAAGGCATAACTGGCAATCTAGATCAAAGTGATGCCCTAAAATATAATGAAGCTATTAGATCACTACAAAATAATCAAGACAGCATGGTATCTGATTTTAACAGTCATATTAGCTTGAGTAAAGAATGGATGGCCGAACACGGTAAAGCTCTGACTCAATTAATAGATAAATAATCAGAAAAAGATTAACGACACACTCCACTTAATATTAAACAACGATGCCTATAGAGAGACTAGTCTAATTAAATACGCTAGGTTTGCTCAACTTTTAGAAATAGCTAGCGAAAACACCGAAGAATTAATGCAAGAACTCTTACGAATTGAAAATACTTTAGCCTTTATTCACGTCTCAACCACGCACCATTCTATGATAGATGTAAAAATACTTCAGGATATGTTAAATAAAGTTAAGACTTTGTACGGTACCGATTATATCCCTAATTTAGAATTAAGAGAATACTATGATTTGATCAAACAAGGTTCATACTACACTGACTGACTGACTGAGGGTAGGTGTCAACAAGTTAACACACATTTTTTGCGCTTAAAGTTTTTTAATTATAAAAATAGAAAAACTTACATTTTGATGACCAATATTCATCTGTGAGATAAATCCTGCCTACCAGTGCACATTTCAAACAATATTATCACTTCACCACACTATACAACACTTGAAAACTTCATCTAACCATGGAAGGAATGGTAGCAGTACCCTCGTGCTGCCCAGTGTTATTCTCAGAGGACATTAATTGTAATACGGATCCGCCCAGCCAAAAAATAACAAAGTTGGTAGTTCTGCCCACTGGGAAGCAAAAATGACATATTCAAATTTCGCGCCCTTAGTTACGACATAACTCGTTTTGACGTTTTTACTTTCTTTGAATGATTGATTGATATTTACTCAGACCACAGACCACAAAAAATTGAGGCTAAGGAAAAAAATAAACTGTCAGTCACACCTTTCGTGTTCAACATGGCACCGCATCCAGTAAGGGGTAAGATATAATCTGTTTTTATTTGTAGAATCCTATTATTTTTTTTAAGTAAAACAGTAAATAAGTGCAGATTAGTCTATAGTGTATACCTTTAAAATTGTATATCAGTGGATTCTTGCAGGATCATTATTTTCTGGGTGTTAATATTATTATGTGATTTATACTTGACACTGGGCAGAATTGCTTAAGAATTATTTTTTTGGTTACAGAGTTGAAGGATTACGAAATTGAAGATTTGTTAGAAAATTCAGACGTTAGTGACTTCATTCCATCTGATGAGGACTGTGATGATCCACAATTAATTCCATCGCGATCTGATCAACCAGAAAGCGAAGGTAGTTCTTCAAAAATTAGACGTTATACACAAGTATAACTAAACTAAAAAATTGTTATGCTGATTTTCATATTAAATTTTTTGAGCTGTTATTTATTGTCAGGTATCAGTTTTTTTTAATAATTCTAATCTAATTTTGTAAAAAACAAGTGAAAAAAAAAGTTTTACGGTTACCTACTTTGTTTTTGTTTAAAAAATATAATGAGAATAGAGACTTGTAGCAATTGTAAGGCTGATTAAAAATTGCTAGGCAAAGAAAAATACGATTTATTTTAAAAAAACTGGATTTTTTGTTACTTATATTTTTAGTAAACAAAGTTAAGAGAAGTTATGTTTTGTTTTGAGGTGATTTGTGATTTTAAATATGATTTATTTACAAGTGTTAGCTTCTCTCTGCTTTTGATTTTTATGCAGTAAATCAGCTACGAAAGTCCCGCCGGAACAAATTTTAAACTACCTCACTGACACATCACTCACTTTGGGAGCTTATTCTTCAATAGATCACTATGGCCAATATTAACACAGTCCTTGAGGCCCAACAGGCTCTTGAATCTAACTTCCTCAAGAAATTTTCTGAATTTGAGAACAAATTCCAAGCCATTGATCCCAAGAGCAGTATGACGTTGGCCCGCTTACATGAAGAATTCACAGATTTTAAGCAGCATATGTGGACGCTATTAAACTGTCTTCGGCAACTGACTATGGAGCTTTCAAGGGCAGTTGACATCGCAGAAATGAGACACCGCAGAAAGTTCCTTTTAGTGAGTGGAGTTCCTGAAGACCTTGAAGGCAGTCTGCCTGATTACATAGCTAAGCTTTTTACTGAAAAGCTTGGTGTATGTGATTTGGCAAGTAATCAATTCAAAGCATGCCACCGTCTCGGAGCAGCTTCTGATGGGAAATGCCGTCCTGTATTGGTCCGTTTTGAAGACTTGTCCTGTCGTTCTGCAGTGTGGAGAAGAAAGTCGGCTTTCAAGGGTACTGGTTTCGTGATCTCAGAGTTTCTCACACGGCATAGACAGTCCCTCTTTATTCTTGCACGCAAAAAAACAGGTATGAGAAACTGCTGGACCTCAGATGGAAACATCATCGTTAAGATGCCTGATGGCTCGAGGCGACGTATTAATTCTGAGCTGGATATTGAAGACCTCCCAGCCGTTTTTGAGTCACAGGAGACTGGTGATTTCAACATAGCTCATCCGCAGTCGCCAGGAGTATCGACCCATTCAAAACCGAAGCGGGCTGCTCGCAAGAAATAGGATCTTTCGTGTTTACCAACTCCCTTTTTGTTATACCATGACTCCCACACATTTGATTACTGAGTTCACCGTTTTATTTTCAATGTAGGCATTGTATAGTAGAAATACTCCTTTTGCTTAGTTTGTTTATTACGCTGCCTGCGGGTACGTTTCTATGGTTATTAATATTTTACTTGTATGTATTTAATTTCAATTTTGATTATGTAGGTGCAAGTAAATTAATTGTCAATTGTCAAATGTCTATCCACTAAAATATGTCAGTGTCATATGTCAGTAGCTTCAACTTAAGAGATTGAATTCCTGGTTTTCAACCAACCAACTAAGACCGTTCAGTTACGTTCCGTTCTTCCTATTTTTCTTAGTGTAAATATATTTTTGTTAATCCTAACTTAAATATTTGTCTTGTATTAATTATGTTTTTTATTATGTTTTGAATATTTCAAAAGTAAATTACAGTAATCAGTTTAGTTATTTTACTTAGATTTGTCATGGGAGTGCTTAATTTTTAATTTTTAATTTCAGCTTTTTTTTTTTTTCTTTTGTATTGTTAATTTTATGTTTAGAGTTATTGGTAGTTTAAGTCAAAATTATATTCACTTATGTTTTTCTTTAGTCTGTTACCGGCGGGACAAGCAGAATGTAAAAAAAAGACAGGCAGTGCATTCACCAATTATTTTCTTATCTTTTATACAGATTCTATATATTTATTTACCTTTTATGTATGTCAGATAATTCGGATAATGAGTCTTTTTTCTCTGCAGGTAGTTCAGATTACTCAGACTGTATAAATGACTCGTTTGATGAGCCAGCGACTCTCAGAAATTTGTTACACCATTCGTTAGATCGTTCTCGCCTTTCATTCAATTTATGTCACCTTAATGCCCAAAGTTTACCCTCCCATTATGCCGACCTTCTAGAGACGTTTTCTTCTTCTAAATCCTTCATACATGCCATCTTAATCTCTGAAAGCTGGTTAAAGCCTAACCTTCCATCTACGTCTTACTCCCTTCCAGGATATAAGCTCGTGAGAAACGATCGTACTGGCAAAGTAGGTGGCGGTGTTGCAATCTACCTGCGCAACGATATCCCCTTCTCCATTATTTCTTCCTCTCCCTCTCCTTATTCTGCCACTTGTGAACATCTCTTCATGGAGATCGGGGTCGGGCGAACCAAAGCTGTTCTTGGTGTTATTTATTGCCCTCCAGCCACCGATTACTTCTTGGATCTTGAGCACGCTCTTGAATCTATCACTTCGGAGTACACGCATCACATAATAATGGGTGATTTTAATACAGATATTTTGGTCAATTCAACTCGTACTGCTAAACTTTTTAATATTTTATCTTCTGTTAACTTCTCCATTCTTCCTTCTTCTCCCACACACCATAATATTGACGCTGCCGATAGCCTATTGGATCTAGTTATCACTTCCTCTCCTTCTAATGTTATAAAGTACGGTCAATTACTGGCTCCAGGCTTTTCAAGGCACGATCTGTTATATTTATGTTATAAATTAAGACCTCCTAAATTTGTGCCGGAAATTGTTTGGATGCGCAGCTTCGCAAAAATTGACATTGATGCACTGCGAACTGATTCGGCCAGCATTGACTTAACATCTATGATTGATGGTGTAGATACAGTAAATGAGAAAATTTCTATCTTAAATAAATCTATACTCAATTTATATGATCGACATGCTCCATTAAGACCAGTGAAGATGCGACGGCCTCCTGCACCATGGATAACACGAGGTGTACGTATGGCCATGACTCGTCGGGATAGGGCTTTTCGAAAGTTCAAGCGAGACAGGAGTGACTATAACTGGAACCTTTATAAGGTGGCTCGAAACCGTTGCAATCAAATGGTAAGAGCAGCCAAACGCAGTTACTTTCGCGATAATTTAATTTCTTCTTCTTCTGCCGAAATGTGGAAATTTCTTCACACACTAGGTATTGGTAAATGTCGCGACACTATTGATATTTCTTCCTTTTCTCTCAATGACCTTAACTCTCACTTTTCTTCTTCTTCATCTCTTTGTCCTTTAGTCAAATCCTCCACTATTAATGAAATTACATCCAGGCCTTCTAAAAATATTAACTCATTCTCTTTCTCTTTGGTATCTGCGGATGAGATTCGGAAAATCATCATTTCCTTACATTCTAAGGCAGTCGGTTATGACGACATCAGCAGAGCCATGATTATGCCAATATTGGATAGTATATTGCCCGCTATCACGAAAATAATTAACAGTTCTCTAACCGCAGGAGTCTTCCCATCTCTCTGGAGTAAAGGTTATGTTATACCCCTGCCGAAAATACAAAATCCCTGCAATCTCAATAACTACAGACCGATATCTATTCTACCATTTCTCTCAAAGATTTTAGAAGCCACTGTCCACCATCAACTTTCCTCTTTCATTTTCGCTAACAATCTTTTAAGTCCCTTTCAGTCAGGATTTCGACCTGGTCACAGTACCACTACGGCTCTACTGAAGGTTCTTGAAGACATTCGTGATGGCATGGAGAATAAAATGGTCACCATCCTTGTTCTTATTGACTTTTCCAACGCATTTAATATGGTCGACCACGACATTCTCCTTGCGGCTCTTCAGCACTTCCGTTTCTCATCCACAGTGCTTGATTGGTTTTCATCCTACCTTGGTGGCCGCCAGCAAGCTGTTTGCCTAAATCGTAACATATCAGACTGGCACGATGTTACGTCTGGCGTGCCTCAAGGTGGGATTCTTTCTCCTTTACTTTTCTCTATCTACATAAACTTTCTTTCTTATTCACTGGACTGCTCTTACCATTTGTATGCCGATGATCTGCAAATCTATGCACAAGCAGATGCTGCGCATATAGATGTTGCGATCCAATCGGTCAATGCCAATCTTGAAAAAATTAGTCTTTGGGCGCACAAATTTGGCATTAAAGTAAATACAAGCAAATGTCAAGCTATTGTCATTGGCAGCTCTCGTAGATTGGCAAAATTGGATATCGATGGCCTCGCTCCTGTTTTGTTTGAGAATTCTGTAGTCCCGTACCTGCCCAGTATTAAAAACCTTGGGCTGCATATTGATTCGTCGTTAACCTGGTCTGTACATATTAATGATGTTAGTCAAAGGGTCTTTGCGACACTGCGAACCCTTAATCGCCTCCGAAATTTTCTTCCCACTAAGGTAAAAGTTACTTTGGTGCAGTGTCTGATTTTACCTATCCTGGATTACGCTGATGTGTGTCTCTCCGATGTAAGTGAGGAGCTGCTCAATAAGATGGAAAGACTGCTTAATTATTGTATTCGCTTCATCTTCTGCCTACGTAAATTTGACCACATCTCATCCTATCGTCGCCAGCTTAAATGGCTTCCCATTCGTGGGCGTAGGCAGGTCAGATTTCTTACCACTCTCCACTCTATTCTTTTCAATCCTCTTTCTCCTGGGTACCTGAAACAACGGTTTCAGTATCTATGCGATTTCCATGAGCGCGAGCTTCGTTCCGTTGATTCCTATGTCCTATCCATACCTCTCCACCGCTCTGGCTTCACATCCCACTCCTTTTCCCTTCATGCTGTCCGGCTTTGGAACGCTCTTCCTGGGGATTTAAGAAGAAGGTGTAGCAGATATCGATTCAAAATGAGTGTCGTGGCTCATTTACTGAGTCATTAGTTATAGTTTTTAAATAGTTTTTTTTTTGTTTTTACTTTTATCCTCTCTTCTTTTTTTTTTCTCTCACCTTTTCCTATGTTCACTTTCCACTTCACTGTATTTGTCGCTATGTTTGTCCTATTATTATTAGTCGCACAGCAATTTTTTTTATTATTTTTTTTATCATTATTATTATTATTTTCTTGTGATGTTTACTTTTAATTCTTTTAATGCCGCCTACTTTTTCTCTGCTTAGCCTAAAGGTAGACTGGCAGAGAATGCTAATTTTAGCATTAAGTCCACCTTTTGTACCTTAATTTTGG
>DWIZ01000007.1:0-15870 GCA_018248655.1 Chiothion georgina
ATAGACCTACATCATAATGCAATTGTGTTATATCTAAAATCCTTGTTTAGCTATCTTTTACATCTTATCTGCAACAATGAAAACATAAGCTTTTGCAATAGCGGCAAGCATCGTGATATATTATTATGCGCAGGCGCCGCTTAGGGTCCGCCTCTTGAATACCCCTTGTTCCGAGAACCGATGACGAAATTCTTCACAAGGCTTAAAGGAAAGGTTGAAACATTTGGAATTTTCCTTATCCGGGTCAGCAATATGCTTCACCACTTTCCCCAATGACACAGAGAGTTGAGCAAAGTATTACATCTCATGATAACAGGAATATGTATGTGGGTTTAGTCTAACTTCTGTCAATTTATGCTATTTGAGTACGCTTTTTCTATAACAATTTTTCTTATCAGAATAATATCAAAAGTAGGTCTTTATAAATAACGATGCCAGACTGTCAAGAAATTTACGAACTGTCACATAAACTATGAAACAATAACTGCTACTATAAAGAGTAAATAAGTGCAAACTTCCGATAAAGAAAATTGGCACACACAAAGAAAGTTCATTATAGCGTCTCTTAATTGTATGGAAAGTTATTTTCAATTTTGTAACTTCGTTTAGTTTCTCACACGTTGTACCGAGTCTGTAACTGGATCGCGTTGTGAGAAATGTCCCACGGATATGCACACTGCTTGCCTGAATAAATTGTTGATTCGCATTTTATTAACACTGGATACACTTGTTACTGAGGAAAGCTTGACTCGTAATAATATGTCTGTAATCGCTATTTTTAGACGCTCTACGCCGACCCAGGTGGCGGAAAGCACTAGTTTTTCTATCTTTATTGATACACGGAAAATCAGATTTGGAATCGCGGTTTTTATTCGTAAGAATAGATTTGCCAATGTGGTAAACAGAGACTTTTCGCAAAATCATTTGTTATTATATCTCTAGCTCCTTCTGGTATGCCTATTACTCTATTCTGTTAAAAACGGAAAAATTCAAAATATTATAGTGGAATGAAGTAATGACATGACTGAAACTTGCAAAGATATGTTACAATATCAAAAATTGTATCATTAAAGTTTCCTTTTACAAATACTACTAATGAGAGTACCTAAAGTGGTCACTCCAAAAAGCTTAAGAAGTGTGGGCGCTGTTTTTTTCTGTTTTCCTTAATTGGAATTAGTGTTAGTCACAATAGTTACGAAGTTCTGGGAATATTAGTGTATTACTTAAGAGCTCATAAGGTCGAAATCGTGTTAGCCTTATAAGCGTAGTCTGATGACGAGGTAGTAAAAATTGACATCTTGATAACGATCAGATTGCGTTTTCTGTAGATGTAGGTTTTGTTACAGTATTAATGTACAAGTATATATATAGGTAAGTAGACAATAATAAAGGCGAAGAGCTTAGTTATCACCTATTTGATTAGGGTTGAGCTTGCCTTGAATAATCATAGACCTATCTTTCATTTCTTATTCACATGATCTTCGATCTGAAGCAAAGCAAATGAATAATAACCAAAGTTAATAAAGTAAGTAAAACATAGTGTTTATAAAATTATTAAGTACAATATTGAGACCTTTCTGCACAAATGCTTATCGGTTTGGTCCAACTGTTTTCCAATACAATAAGTTTATAGCCCATTCAACATAAGCTATAGCCCCTACATAATAATAATAATAATAATAACTCTTTATTGCACACCAATTACAAGTAGAAACAGTAGAAGGAATAAAAGTTACAGAGTAGACACAAAAGGCGGTCTTATCGCTAAAAGCGATCTCTTCCAGACAACCTAACTGAAGTGAAAAATTGTATAGAGAAAGATAATTATGGTAAGGGTGCACATAAACAAAAAAGTGAAACAGAAACGATTAGTGCTTAAGGTTAAAATCAGAAAAGATGAGGCAAGAACGTAAAGTAATACACACAGATCAAAATTAAATATACATAAAAAAAGGAAAAAATAAAACGAGTAAAACAAAGGGTAGGAAAAACAAAGAAAAGAGAATAGATCAGGAAAAAAAAGGGAAAAAGGTACAGATAAATCTTAGTGTTAGCACTTAGAAATTAAACTAATATTAAATAGATAAATAAAACTTTTTTAATTGTGCTTTGAAAGAGTGTAAAGAAGGAGCGTGACGCAAGGAGACAGGTAAAGAATTCCAAAGGGAGACAGAATAGGCAGTGAAGGATTTTTTATAGAAGTTAGAAGTATAACAAGGAACAGATAAGGAAAGGTTTGAAGAAGAGCGCAGATGGAAAGTATTTGAATGAGAACATAGAAAATTAAATCTTTCTTTAAGATAATTCGGGGCTAGTGGGTTGAATAGTACACAGTATAGCGCAGCGAGGATATGAGTATTAGCGATGGGCGTTGAATGAACGGACCAGTAGAATCAACCGTCGACGTTCCATCGACGCTTCGACGGTTTACGTTCATTCGATGGACTAGTCGAATTCGTGAACGGTTAAACGAAGAGCCCATAGATTCGAAACAACACGCAAAGCGACGAGATGGAATGTACCTTCTACAGTCTATTTTTAAACAATGTTTTATACGGCTCGACGGGTAAACAAATTTAAACTCTAAAGCTTGTGTCAGTGATCTGACATTTGAATGCGTGCGTAAGAGTGAGATAGGCTTGTTAAGCTATTATTGTTATAGTAAATCAAGAAGAAGGGTACCGACAAGATAATTTAGCGAGTGCGAAAGAGAGATTGTAAAGCACGCGGCAGCAAGCTATCGGCTTTGGCGCGATAAACCGGTTTAATCCCAATTTATGGTTTTTAGAATTTGGTTTTCTAGGTAATTTATTTATTAGCAATTTTGTAGTTTACTTGTGACGAATTGTGCGCAAAGTCAGAGAGCACCTGCATTATTTTATTGTGAACTTTACGAATTTTATAAATAGTTTAATTTAATACTTGTACTATATTGTTCGATATTGATAAATGTAAATAGTTAATTATTGTAGTCTTGTTAATAGTGTAAGTACTTAATAAATTGTAAATAGTGTGAATATTGTGAGAAATCCAAGATTTCATAATGCCGGGACGAAGTGATTTATGGCATCATTTTGAAAAGGATGTTGATAGTGGTAAAGCCATATGTAATGTGTGCAAAGAAAAATTGGCATACAAGTCAACAACTACTTACTATAAATTTTAAAGGAGTGCCGAGAGTTTTTTTCCGCCCGCTTTTTTCTCCCGGTCTACATTAGCCCGAGCGGCGCCTAAAGCGGATGTACCATATTTTTATTAAACTGTATAATGTGACTTTCATCAAGTGTATATATGTACCTTTATGATGAATAAAAAAATTGAGTTTGAGTTTGAGTTTGAAACTGCAAATTTAAAAAGCCACTTGAAACGTAAACATATTTCTATTTTCA
This sequence comes from Chiothion georgina, assembly GCA_018248655.1. NCBI lineage: Eukaryota > Metazoa > Arthropoda > Insecta > Lepidoptera > Hesperiidae > Chiothion > Chiothion georgina. Next base: position 3,390 of record DWIZ01000007.1, read on the forward strand.
CGGGACTTCAAGGGCAATCGAATGCTCAGCAAATTCACTCTGTGCCGCAACTTTATTTAGTGCGTCCCACCCCCAATATGCCATGTCTGACCAGTACTAGTTACAGTCAGAATCAAGGCTCAAGTGGAAGTGTAAACGAGTCTGCTGCAAAGCGACAAAAAATCATGGATAATTATGTAAGTAAAAAAATTAGTAATGAACAGAAAAAGACAATAAATCTAGACTTGTTGGATTTATGTACTGATAGTTTCCATCCGTTTTCGATAGTCGAAGAGAGGGCGTTTAGGAAATTCTGCCGGTGGATACCCGGATATCAGCTGCCCACACGAAAAACTTTGTCAAACTCAATAATGCAAGAGGCCTACACAAAGTTATTTGACTCTGTACAAACTCAACTTCGGGAAGAAGTACAGAGTATTTGCCTGACTGCAGATATGTGGACGTCGTTAAAAACAGAGAGCTACATAGCCCTTACTGGGCATTATATAACTGAAGATTTAGAATTTAAGACTGTTCTTTTAGGATGTTGCCAATTTCCAGGCCACCACACATCAGAAAATATTGCAGCTGAAATAGAAAAATTAGTAGAAAAATACAATTTAAAAAATAAAGTAAATTTTATGATTACGGATAACGCTGCTAATATTGTTAAAGCAGTAAAAGAAGTATTGGGCTGGAAGCATTTCGGCTGTTATGCACATAGCCTTAGTTTAGTGGTGGAAAGTGCACTTCTTCTAATAAAGCCTCAATTAGATAAAGTGAAGCGGATAGTTGCGCATGTCAAAAAAAGCACAATTTCTTCAGAAAGATTGCAAAAGTACCAGGCACAACAAAATCAGGAACCGAAGCGCCTAATTCAAGCGGTCGACACTCGGTGGAACTCAGCATATTTCATGTTGAAACGTTTTGTGGAGCTGGAAGAGGCCATCCGAGCAACTTTGGGTTTTGTGGACCGGTGTTTACCAATAATCAGTCCAGAAGATTGGACACTGTATAAACAACTATGTCAGATTTTACGGCCATTTAAAGAGATAACCTCTTCCATGAGCGGAGAAAAATACATCACCGGAAGTTCCGTAATCATAGTGACAAGATGCCTGAAAGAAGCGTGCCAAAAACTTATAGATCGAACAGATCTAATATCTGATGCTAGTGACACGGTTCTTCTACTGAAACAAGGCTTAGAAGATCGATTTAAATTAATTGAACAAAGTGGCACATTTGCTCTATCTACTTTTATGGATCCCCGATTTAAAATACAAGAGTTTTCAGACCAAAATGAGGCCACAAAAACAAAAGAAAAGGTCTGAAAGTTGGTAGCAGCAATGATAGCCAGAACAGAAAACACCATAGCACCTACCTTTCCTCAGGACAACACTGGTACCAACAATGATGACGATTTGAGCCCATGGAAAATTTTTGACAATATTGTAGCGACAAATACTGCCCCAGGAACACCACTTTCAAGAGCTATTAAAGATATGTACCTTTCACACGAGTTACTACCACGGACCAGACCAGGCGGGAAATTTGACATGCCCTCTGGAATGTTGGAAAAACCACCAGTATGTGTACCCCAATTTAAAAAAGATCTACGTCACGCAATGTAACGTAGTGGCTACATCCGTTCCTTGCGAAAGGATGTTTTCTAAAACAGGTCTTATCCTGAACGAAAGGCGCACAAGGCTTACCACCAGTAAGGTTGAGCAGTTAATGTTCCTGAATGTAAATACGCCGGAAGAAAGGTTCAAAGGGTTTTGAGAAAAAAAAACGTTGTAAATAATTTATATAAAATCCAAAAAAACTGAAAATCCGGAGAACACATGATAGGAGATGTAAATATTAATTAATATAAAAATATATAAAACACAAAAAAAGATGTAAATATTTTATACAAAATGATGAACATAATTATTATTATATACATAGAAAAAGAAAGTGTACAAAGACTGTAAATATTGTAATATAATAATTTAATTATGTACAAAAAATCAGTTGATCTTCTAAGTACGCCTAAACATGAGTTCGTAATTGACTCCATTCAGCCAGTTCTAAGCCTGGAAAGAGTACGAAGGGAAGATCAGATAAAAATATTCAATTTTACTTAACAAATACGTAGGTTCCGCATTGAAATAGTATAAACAAATCAAATACCTATTAAGATTGCTTAATACAATTGTCGAAATTTATTCAAGGTAACGTGGTAGGACTCTATATAGTTATGTGCCTACCTATTTATAAAGTCTACCGTCGAGTCGTATGCATAGTTGAATCAAACATCGTTCCGTCGAAACGTATAGATAGACAGTCTACGTAGAAGTTGACACGTAGACTATAGTCCATCAATTTAACTAGTCGATCGACTAGTCGACGGGTGACAATGGACGGTCTAGTTACGTTAACGAAATATACGTCGACGACCCATCGCTAATGAGTATTCCTGCGAAGTCAAATGGGGAGCCAGTTGAGCTTACGACGATATTTAGAAATATGGTCATATTTCCGGAGTCCAAATATAAACCTTATGCATAAATTTTGAAGTCGCTCAAGCTTATTAAGTTGCTCCTCAGTAATGTCAAGATAACAGATATCGGCATAATCGAGGATAGGGATAAGGAGCGAATGTGCAAGCGCAATTTTCGTAGAGATAGGCAAAAAGTATTGCAGTCTCCGTAGGGAACCAACCGCTGCAAATATTTTCTGGCTAACTGACTTTATTTGCGGTACTCAGCTAAGGGAACTGTCTAAAAATATGCCAAGATTCTTAACAACTTTGCTATATGGAATGACCGTGCCATCATAAAGTACTGAAGGCAATAATGACTAGTCAATTTTTGCTAGCAGTTTAGAGGAACCTATAATAATTACCTGGCTTTTCAGAGGGTTAACTTTGAGTCCAAAGGTATTGCTCCAATTCAAGATACAAGACAAATCAGAGTTTATTTTGTTGATGGCAACCCAAGAGGAGAACTTTTCCTGGATACGAACACGTTGCCGACGTCCATGTAGGTAACTACGAAACCAGTCAAGCGCAGTTGGAGATATGTTAAGTGAACCGAGTACACCAAGCAAGATATCTACATCAACAGTGCCAAAGGCATTGCTGAAGTCAAGCAGGGTAAGAACTGTGAGCTCTTGATTATCCATACCAAGCCTGATATCGTCTGTAATTTTCAATAGAGTTGTAGTAGTGCTGTGACAGGAACGGAAGCCAGATTGGAAGGGATTCAGGAGATTGTTGCGGGAAAGGAATGAGTTTAGTTGTTGCTGTATCAGTCTCTCAGTGACTTTAGATAGGAAAGGTAACACGGATATGGGGCGGTAATCAGAAAAACAAGAAGGATTGGATTTTTTTGGAACAGGAACTATTTGCGCATCTTTCCATGCACTAGGAAAGGTATTAGAGGTTATAGAGGAATTAATTATAGCTGTTATGATAGGAGTAATAAGGTCAACTAATGGGAGAATCATTTTACGGGTGATTTCGTCACAGCCGACTGCATCAGATTGAATAGACAGTATGTTCTTCTTAACATCACAATCTGTGACTTGACATATGACAAATGGAGAAAAGTCCGGAGTGGGAAATGTAGAGAGATAGTTTAATGTTGCTAATTTAACGTTGCTATCAATTGCAGAAGGTGATGAGAAATGCCGATTAAGAATGTTAATATTAATGTCGACTGGAAGTGAATTATAACGTGATTTCCCAACTCCCAAGGATCTAAGAAACTTCCAAACCTTAGCAGGGTCTTCATTTTGAACAGATTTATGAATGTGGCGTCTCTGCGCATTCCTACACAATTTGTTGCAGTGATTCCTTAAGAGACGATATTTTTCGCGATTAGCGTCACTAGGATCAGTCTTGTATCTTGACTTGGCGCGGTTCTTTTTCTGAATAAGGGCTTTGAGGTCATCTGTAAGCCAGGGAGCCGGTGCATGCCTCATACGTACAGGCCGAACAGGTGCGTGTACATCATAAAGTTGGATCAGGAGAGAATTAAAGATGGCCACCTGTTGGTCAATGGTACCTGCATCCAGGGCTACGCTCCAATCAATTTTGGCCGCGTCCTCTAGAAACTGGTTGACATTCATGCCTTGAAAATTGCGCTGCAGTATTATCCTCGATTTCAATTTGGGAGGCCGAAGTTTGTAAGATAAAAACAGAAGATCATGATAAGAGAATGCTTCGGCAGGACATTGGCCATGCTTCTCCACAAGATCAGGTGAAGAAACTATACATAAATCGAGTAAAGTAGGATGACAGCCGGGAAAGAAGTGAGTAGCAGAAGAAGGAAGGATTTCTAAATTGGCTGCGTCCACTATAGATTTTAGGCGAGAAGATCTTGTATCATTTTTAAGTAGACAAGTGTTGAAATCACCCATAAGAATGGTATGGTCATAAAGCGGTACAAGCTCTTCGAGAAGTTGTTCAAATGCCGAGAAATAATTGACTGTTAAAGATGGACTATAGAAAACACCTAGAAGGAGCTTAGAATGAGAAAGGGTGATTTCAATAAATAAATATTCTTCGTTCCCGTTCAAACACTGAGGAGATGTACGAATAACTGAAAAGGGAATGTGAGAACGAAGATAGATTGCCACACCGCCACCACTCCGATTATGGCGGTCATTGCGTACAAGATGAAATCCAGGCAATGAGTAGGAAGTAGAAGGAAGACATGGTTTTAACCATGATTCAGAGATCAGAATCGCATGTATATTTCTGTTATCGAAACTAGTGAGCATATCTGAGTAATGTGCAGGAATACTCTGAGCATTAATATGGATAACATTAAAGTTTTTCGCCAATGAAATAAAATTATTATTTAACGTTTCATTTAATGGAAGTATGCTGGCAAAACTGTCGTTACTACTCAGTCCCACTGAAGGAGTACTAAAACTTTGATCTGTTTCACTAGCATCATCCATAAGCACTAAGTTTATGTGTATTAATAAAATCTAAAATTTTAAACAACAAAAAAAAATACAAAATAAAATAAAAACCGTGCACAATAAATATCTACCTGCCAGCATATAAAATAAGATGATCTAAAGCTGTATAAAATTTTATACAAAATATTTTGAATGAAATTGCATGACATGGTAATTTGGGATTCATAGCTGACAACACTGCACACTGGGCTACAACAATCGTCCAAATGTCAACTAAACTGTCACATAGCTTTGAATGACACGTATTGTCAAATAATTAAATGTATACCCCCGTGATTTACTTACAAGTTATCGTATAAACAAACAGTGTTCGAGTATAATTAAATTGAAGAAGTTAATATAATTAAGGTTTACTATTAAACAAACACGAGGGAACGAAAAGTGCTTACCTAAGCTATTAGTAATAAACAGTAACGAAGTAAATTAGACGCAAGAACATAAATCTTTTACTTCTTATTATTTCTTCTTGGACGCTGATGAAGAAACTTGGTCGTAGTACCCTTGTCGCCTCCTGTAGTCTGCTTTACGGGTGTACTAGAAGCCGGCTCAGTGGGGATAGCGTCAAGCTCCTTCAAACATGTCACCTGATGATGTGATCCGTCTGGTGCTAGGACATGGATGTACCCTTCCCGAGTCCAGCAGTTGGTGATGCCATACCTTGCTCGAGCCTCCATAAACAATCGATGCCGAGTCTGAGTTAAAAACTCTGAAAGAGTTACCCCAGAGCCTTTAAGTTTGGTCTTGGCAAACCAGAGTTTATCCCGTACAGAAACCTCCTTCAGCTTCACCAGTAGAGGTCTTGGCTTCTTTCCGGATGGCCTTCCAAGACGTTGTGACCTGGATATAAGCTCCTTAGAGAAAGTAAGATCCTGCAGCTTATCCTTCACGACTGAAGCGACGACCGTAGAAGTGTCTTCAGAGCTAACTTCCGGTACACCGTGAAACAACAGGAACTTACGCCTCCCTCGCATTTCCGAACGATCCATCTCTCGAGCAAGGAAATCAATTTGTTTTTGAATGGTATCCAGTGCAGTTATTATGAAGAGTTGGAAAGACGAAAAGTCATCTGTTAGCACTGATGTGGATGGGTTGGGGGTTGCCTTCTGAAGCTGCAGCCGGAACTCATCCATTTTCAAATTGAAATGTTCAGTCATGGCAGTCAAGGATTCTTTCAATGCCTCCATTTTTGAGTGTTAACAATGGTGAAGTGAAGTGAAGTGTAAAAAATTAATCACAGTGTGTAGAAACTGGAGAAAAACCGAAGGAAATATAATGCTGGTAGGCAGGCAATTTTTTACATAGAGAATTTACTCATTAATGTGCAAATTTATAACTTTTTATTAATTAATATAAGAGAGTTACAAAATTAACGTGTGTTCACTTTTTCTGCACCTACCCGAAAATATTATTTCCCTTTTATCGTTGTCGACAATAATTTCAATATTTTCATTTAGGACATTTATCTGTGGTCCGGACTACAATTCCCTACTTTGTATTTCCTTTAAAAGTGTTTTTATGAATAACGCGTTATCAGTTCTCTTTTTTATACATATCTTTTCTACTTTTATGTCCTTACAAAAACTACTCAACATATTCGCAAATTCGTCTCGCGTAAAGTGCGATATATAGCTGAGGTTTATATATAACATGTAACTACTCTCAATATAAGCAAAGCACTCTTTCTCTTTTGTTATTTGTTTACCTCGTCTTAATTTGTCTAGTTCTTTACTTTCAATAAACTTCATTTCCACAGAATCACATGGAATTCTAAATATTTCTCCAATCCTCGGCTGATCAGACCTTGAATTTTCGGAGGAAATATTTGGCAAACCAGTTTTTCTATCGTTACTAACCGCATTTTCCTGCTCCTGCAACTTCTTTTTCTGAGCTCTAGTCATAACGAAAATTATGTTATTTAACTGTTTCAGTTCTTCCGATGTTATGGTCACCCTACTCAAAGCGTCGGCGACACTATTTTCTTTACCGCGAATGTAAACAACTTTATAGTCAAACTCTTCTAGTTGTAATCTGAATTTAATTAAACGACTTGCTGGATCCTTCATGCTAAAAAGGTAAATTAACGGTTTATGGTCTGTTAGAATCGTGAAACTTCTTCCGTAAAGATATGGCCTAAAATACTTAACACTCCATACAACTGCTAATAATTCTTTTTGGATAGTTGGATAATTTAACTCTGCTTTATTTAATGGTCTGCTAGCGTAGGCAATAGGCCTTTTATCCTTATTGCATAAAACTGAACCTATGGCAATGCCAGATGCATCTGTTTGTAGTATAAATTCGTTGTCTGTAGAAAAATCAGGATACTGTAAAATTGGTGGTGAAATTAAACATTGCTTAAGATGTTCAAATGCTTGTTTACACTCAAGTGTCCAATTGAAATTTTCGTGTTTCCTGCATAATTTATTTAATGGTACAGTAATTTGAGCAAATAACGGAATAAATCTTCTATAGTAGTTGCAAAAGGCGACAAAGCGTCGAGTTTCATCTGCATTTCTTGGTTCCGGATAATTTTGCAGTATCCTAATCTTTTCAGGATCAGGACTAACCCCTTCCGCTTAAACTACGTGACCTAAATATAATAGTTCGGGCTTTAAAAACTCACATTTAAGTGGATTATTTTTAAGTTTACCTTCCGAAGCCTTTCAAAAACATCCATTAAATTTTTGTTATGAGATTCTATGTGACGTCCAAATACAATTATGTCGTCCATATAAATAAAAGCTTTCTCACATGTAAGACCCGACATAGCTATTGACATTACGCGAGAAAAAGCACTAGGTGATATCTTTAGACCCATCGGGAGATGTTTCATTTGCCACTGTCCGGTATTTGTAGTAAATGCTGTAATTTTTCTACTATCAGAATCTAAACTTGTCTGGTAATAAGATTGTTGCAAATCTAAATGTGTAAAGTACATAGCGCCAGATAACGAATCTAATATTTCGGTTATATGGGGGAGTGGAAATTTATCATTTTGAATTACACTATTTATTTTCCTGTAATCTATTACTAATCTCCACTTCCTGTCGTTATTATCTCCTTTCTTTGGCACTAGCAGAATTGGACTATTCCAATCACTATTCGTTGGCTCAATAATATCGTCATCTAACATTTTTTTTATTTGTTTATCAATTTTTGGTTTCAACGCATTCGGCAATCTATACGGTTTCACATAAATAGGCTTTACATTATTCTGTAAAGTAATAGATTGTGTCATAATATTTGTCGTGCCCAATTTATCTCCATCTAGATAAAATATATCAGAGTATTTTGCACAAATACACTCAATCTGCCTACGAATATCCGACTCCAAATGGTCTAAATTTAAAATTTGCAATAATTTTTTAACACGTTTTACGCTATTGTCAGGTTTTACAAAACTGAGAATATTATAATTCGAAACAGATTGTAGTTCCGGTTTAAAAATAGGTAACTTTACGTCGCTATCATTCACATTCAATATATGTACGTACTGGAATTTTACCGTTTTTCGGAGAGACTAAAATACTAGCTAAAAATATATTGTTTGATAATTCTTTAGGTACAACAAGGTATTCGCAATTATTATAATAATGTTGTAAATGCGAGTCTATATTTAGAAAATGAATGGACTCACTTCGAGCAGGTAAAGTTAAATATATATTACTAGATGCATTAGTTATACATTTTATTACACAATCCTGTCTCTCTGTTTGCAGAGTTATATGTTGCAATGGATAATTAATAATTGCATTATAATTTCTCAAGAAATCTGATCCAATTATTCCGTCCGTCTGACAAGGCATATCCTGTAATACGTGGAATGTGTGCTTGAATAAGACACCATTGTGTGTTACTAAGCACAATGTTGCCCGTTGCTTCGACTCAATATAACCACCTATACCTCGAATAGACGTATTATTACTAATCAATTTCACGTAATTGGGAACTTTTTCTTTATGTATTACAGATAAGCTAGCCCCTGTATCTAATAAAAATGTACAATGTTGACCGTTAATGCTAAATGGTAAGCAAGTCAAACCATCACAAGTTAATATTTTATGCTCGAAAAAACTCAGTCGGATTATGAGTTGATTGTTGCTGTAATTCTTCTGTTTGTCTCTGATAATCGTTTGTATACAAGTTTATTTGATTAGGGTGTGTATTGTTTCGACGATTTTGATAGTACGTACCGAAACGACCACGCTGACTGCGACCTCGACGTAGATTCGTCGGCTGACCCCTATTATAATAATTATTGTTCACAAAATTCTGTCGTGTACTATTTCATGCACCGCCGCCGCCGCGGGGACGATACCCTTGACGTGCGTATTGCCAATTAAAATTATTATAACCACGTGAACGCCACTGACCTCTAATGGGATATTGTGACTTATCTCTAAACTTACCTCTCAAATTCAGGACCATACCAGATGACGTTGGTTGCTCAGGCGCCTCATCCTTGGCAGCCTGGATCGCCTCGTTAAGCTCGCTGTAGTTGCGTGCAGCAATGATGGTGCTCAAACGCTTGTTCCTTAGGCCATCTGCAAACTTTTTAATAGCTAAGTTTTCGTTTATAGGTCTCAAAATCTCACTAGCCGTTTGGTTGTCACCGGCTTGTGCGATCGTGAGATTAGTAAACAATTTTTCGATCTTATCACCATAATCCTCGATAGACATGTCATTTTGACTTATACTGTTAAGTTGTAGTAACAAGGAATTAGCTGACTTCTTTGTTAACAAGAATCGCTTTATGTCACTCACTAAATCCGCAACAGTATTATAATCAGATTTAAGCTTAAGTTTAGATGTTTTGTTCAAACGCGTTTTCAAAACAAATGTAATCAATAATTTCTTGTTACTTTTACTTTCTAAAATGCTATCTAACATCTCAATGCCTTCGATTGCTCTTTCAACCGTTTCCTCCTTTCCATCTAGCACTGGAATTAAGTTCCCAGCTAACTTTAAATCAAATTTTTCCTCCATTTTATTTTGACTCTCTATTAATTCTATGTTTTTAACACTATAAAGTAAAATGCTGTCAAAACACTTTTGAATTTTGTCATCTAATATATCTACAATATAACAAGTTAATTGCCCCGACAGTTGGGAAGCATCTAAAGATTTAACAATTTCTTTATATGTATTATATAACAATTTAGCATTTTCAATTTTCTGCAAACCTATTTTTTCCAAACGCCTCTTAGGACCTAATTTTCTTAAGCTAACCCTAATGTTCTCCAATTTATCTAAAATGCTACGAATTTCCAATTCCATAAAATACGTACGGATATTATATGTATAAATTTAAGTCCCTGTTGTAACACTTGTCTTTTTGTATAGGTACTCACGGTTTTACACTATACTTAAACATGCCGCAATATCACTGCCACTCACTTAACACAACACTCACACTAAATATGTTGCCGCATCTGATTCCCGACTTCTTCATCCGTGGCCTCCTTACGCAGGCCAACCCGGCCCGACAGCCTAGTCTGGATCCTTCGCAGCAATTCACCACGCAGCTCCTTGCGCATCCATGCTTTGTGACATCGCTTATAATATTTAAACAGGACGATCAGAATAATTAATCCTGTTACTGCCAGTATGGTGCTCAGCAGTATATTGTTGGGATACATATGTTTTTCTGTTATTCCACTAGCACTGTTTTCGCCTACAGCCGTCTGGGCGATGATAACCTCCTTCTCTTCTTGTTTAGAGTAACTTTTCCCCATCTTTAATTTTTGGACGCACTTTCGCAATAGAATAGTAGTTCGTAAGCGTACCGATTATGGAATGTTCCATTTTAAACATAATACTATCGGCGCCAGTGGTCGAAAACTGCTGTGTTCGCGTCTAGCGCCGGCCGCGTCGTCCGTTCCCAGAAGTAACGCGATGCCCCGACGCGTCCTGTCACGGTCGCCATGCGGAGTGGCGAGGGGTTCGGGGAGTATTGTAAATTAAAACAATGAATACGTGTTGACAACAGGAACGGTTTATTACGACTGAAACCTACATATTACAATGCTACTTAGGTATTACCTTAAGAACCTATCTCAACCACCACATCACCGGGGTTGTTTTGAAAAAAAAAAATGTGAACTGCAGTTCATTTTTTTTTATATAAATCTAAATGAATGGTAATAATAATACATGTATTCCATTTAGTTTATTACATTTACTTTCATTCTAATTAATCTTATTCTAAAAAAAATCAGAAAATGAAACTCTAAAACTAAACAAATTAAAGTCTAATTAAATTTTATTTGAAATTACAAATAAACAATGACATCCTTATACTTATTAGCTAACAAAAGGTTTCGTCCTATTTTTGTTAACAATGTCAACTTTACCATTAATGCTTATCTTAACATTAGGTTCCATATCTTCTATAACGGTGTATGGACCTTTATATAGCTCACTTAGCTTGGTTCCCGTCTCATTTCGGATTAATATTAAGTCATCCTTATTATACGTTACTACGTTTACATTTTTATCATATTGGCATTTCCTATTTAACTTATTCTTTAATAAATGTTGTTTAGCATCTTGTTGTGCAGTTTGCAATCTATATTTTAATTCTAACATATAATTTTCTGGATTATACAATGGATCAACTGTATGTTTTAAATTGCTTGGAATATTACATTGTTTACCAAATACTAACTCGAATGGTGTATACTTTGTAGATGTATGAACAGAGGTATTGTAAGCAAAACACCAGAACGGTAGCCATCGGCTCCAAGCCTCTGGGTGTCCGTCACATTGTATTCTCAAATAGGCAGCGAGATGTTTGTGCATATTTTCTAGACTACCTATAGATTGATGGTGATAAGCAGTCGAATGTAACTTAGTTATCTGTAGTAACTTACATACCTCTTCCATTGTTGTAGAAGTAAACTCAGCTCCTCGATCGGTGGCGATGACCTTAGGTATCCCGTAGCGTAGAATAAAATTGTTTACAAGGGTTCGTGCAACACTTACCGTGTCTTTTCGCTGAAGAGGATATGCTTCGATGTATTTTGTGAGTTCACATTGTACTGTGACTATGTAAGAGTAACCTTCGATGTCAGTATCTATAGGACCTACAATGTCAAGAAATATTTTGTCGAAAGCGGTATCCGCTGTTGTTGTCACTACCATCGGCTGCTTAATGTTTTGTGAATATTTCATTTTTTGACATTTGCTACACTTCCTTACGTATTCTCTAACACTATTTTCTAAACCTGTCCAGTAGTATTTCCTCTTTATATTATTTATCATTCGGCGGACCCCCGCGTGTCCACTCGTAGGTATCAAGTGAAAATCGTTTAATATTATTTTCCTTTTATCGTTGTCGACAATAATTTCAATATTTTCATTTAGGACATTTATCTGTGGTCCGGACCACAATTCCCTACTTTGTATTTCCTTTAAAAGTGTTTTTATGAATAACGCGTTATCAGTTGTCTTTTTTATACATATCTTTTCTACTTTTATGTCCTTACAAAAACTACTCAACATATTCGCAAATTCGTCTCGCGTA
>DWIZ01000008.1:0-14701 GCA_018248655.1 Chiothion georgina
TCGAGAATCCCAATGGTCTTTAAATATTACGTCATTTAAAATTATAATTTTTATAATTATTTTTTATTTATACAAAAATGTATATGAACGGTACAGGTACCTGCCTTGGCCTTTACTAATATTTTAAGACTTCAAATAATCCATTAAATAAAAAGCCATACAACAATTACTTTGAAATGTTTATTGCTGAATGAATACGGCGTCGAATCAATTTGTCGAGGCGCATACAAACGACCGCACGATAACGTTATATGTATCTTGTTAACACTTAATCGCCGTGGCCGCGACACGAATAAACAAATATCCGACGGCTGTTGTAATTATCATTTTAATCATATCAACGGTTCGTTTACCTCATTTGCCTGTGTCACTAACTAACACTAGTCTTTAACTAACGTACGAAAATGTAACGTGTTCAACGTTAAGTATTTCGGGTTTAGAACGGGAGCTTTCAGAGCAAAATCTTCGCCTCAATTGCGATTTCTACGTTATTCATGTCACTACAAGAATGAACTTCGTCAGAAAAGTTATTCCTTATTAATGTTTCTTTAATGATTTATATAAAAATTACTCGTTTAATACAATTTTTTTTGTGCATCGTGCATCGCCTTACTTAACAATGAATTATAATAAAACGATAAAGTTTTCGGAATCTATCCGCTGGCTCTAAATATTCCTGTACTAAAAATGGAACGTATCAAACGTAAGGTTTGCTAACATCGGCAACTCAGATTAGGAATATTGTTTAGATAGGACAGTAATAATTTACGACTATCGTGTTAGCAACAGGCATAAGCGCCGTAGAGACGTCGGCTCGGCTACGTCAAGTTACTTATTAATAATCTGGCTACGTGCTACGACCGTCAGAACCGGTCAAAATGTTTGTGTTGCTCAAAATTATAGCCCAGTGCAGTTAATGCTTGAGTGGAAGTAACGTAGCCGACTGATTAAAAATGTATCGGATATTTTTTGTGAATTTAAACAATTTTATATTTCAGGTTTGATAAATACAGGCGTTTTCGTTTTAACCTTTTGTAGTACTTCGCTGGATATAGGCTATAGGCTGTTTCTAATTGATAAATATACGTAAACGTATTAAAAGTCTTTTTGTCATTTTATTCGGAAACGTAGCAACGCTATAAAAACCAACGCAAGACACAGTTTATTCACCGCAATATAAAGTTACTCGTTAAAAATCAGTAGAAACCGATATATCTGTCATCGAATCACCCTAAAAGTATGTGGACCGTTAATTCGTTGACAAATAACACCATCAAATTGTTATATTTCGGTTATTTTTGGAATTCTCGGAGCCTTGTCTTAAGGATAATTAAGGAGATAACAAATTTAAAACTTTAAACGACGCTAAACTTGTAGTTGGACGGTGATGTAGTCCTGATAATCTTTGTCGTATTGCCTAAACTGGCTTAGTTATGGTATGCTCACAAAAGTAATGAGACGTCGGAACTACTGGTACCAAAGACATGGTAGTTAATGATGTAACACGATAGCAACATGACACGTTTGTGGCTTCGGAGAAAACGAGGTTCGAGGTTAGCCCGCTCGTTACTCTATGGTACTCGTATATGTCTATGGTTTTTTATTTCGTAATGTTTATTGTAATGACACCACTGTTATTGACTTTCTCTCCGAATCTGGGATTTTAATAGGATCTTGATCTCAGTTTCGATTTGATCGGATTCTCATTAAAAGCTGTATAAACAGCGCAGAGAAGCTTAGTGGTGTTGTATGATTTTTTCTGAAATTTCTTCAACGTTTTCTCTTTCGATGTAAGTAAGAATCCCCTTAATTACCAAATTGACAAAATTACTTCCCAGAGCCTCCGACAAGGTTTAACGACAACATATTACATACGTTACGCTGTAACTACAAAATTTAGACTTTAATTTATATAAAACACAAGAATGCTTCATCGTTATTCTAATCTTAACTGTGTTCATCTGGGCCTTAGTACCCAAACAACACGAAGCAGGTCTCGTGTTTCGTGGTTTTTATACGAGGGTACTTTTTTCTAAGTTCCCATGATTTGTCGACAGGTGGCGCGGTGCCGGCTCGCCTCTGATCTTGCCGCTTTGTACTCTCTGATATGTTTTTGTACGGTATTCTATGTTATTGATGCGCACTGATTTGTGGATGTCTGGTACAGACGGACAAACTGTACGACGGTTTTGGTTTACAAATGCGGTACGTGAGATTGTTGGGTTTTTGTCGAATTGCGAATGAGTGGGTTAGTGTTTTTACTAGATCAAGTTTAACGGTTGGTTTCATATAGTGGAGCAATTTAAACGTCGGGTACCTCGAAATTCGGAAAAAAAGAAAAGCTTTACTTCCGTACAATTTCTTGTTGCTCAATTATAATTTTACTAAATACAAGTGTCCGCGACATCGCAGGAAGCGATGATTCTAATGTTACAAACAGACACTTATTCGTTTTTTATTTATCAGTTTTTTTTTACTTAACTTAGGGACGAATCTCAGATAAATTTGCAGTTTTCATTTTCATCAACATATTTTGGAAATTTTACTTGCTTTACGAATTCGCATTAGCAAAAGTGTACAATCGTTTGGTTAATCCAAAAGAGACGACACCAGTTATAGACATCAAAAACAGTTGTCAAAAATCATGTTTTAATTAATTCCTTATTTTTCCGCAGGTCTAACAGCAGAGCTGTTCTACGTGCGCGACGGCCAGATTAACTTCTACGCGCTCAACTTTGTGGTGCCCGTGCCTGCGACCATCGGCGAGCTGCACTTCACCTGGCAAAGCCTTGTTAGGAGACCGGTTAGTATTAACTACGTACCTACACGCCTACACACTCATACCCCCGCACTAGGATTCCCTGTGTCGCGGGTGGCATGGTCAACACAAATAACACATCACAATCACCCATGATCCGAGAACAAATATTTTCAGTCACATAAATATCTTTGTCACTACTAACAAAGCCGCGGGGTCGTCAAATTAAGTAAATTTATTAAAAAAAAATAGTAATTAGTTTAATACGATCATTATAATGGTCTTGAATACACTTATAGGGACAACTAGCTGACTTGGCAGACATTGCTATGCCCCTTACTGTCTTGTCGATGATGGGTTCAATGAGGACATAATGTTGAGGAGGGCTAGACGTGGGGGGGGGGTCCCTTACTTTTTGTGTTGTGAGAGAGTGTGAGAGTGTCTTCTCCCGATGAAACCAAACAATACATTTTCTCTTTCATACTCATTGTATGAAATTAATTACCCAGGCTGAAATTAAATACACAATATCCTAACAAGATCTTATAGCAAAATACAACAAAATTAAGTTTAGGAAAATTTAACTTTTGTCAGAAAATTATATGTAAAATATGTCTATTAACTTCGGTTTTCGATAAGTAGGTGTAAATTATAATTACCAAATTATGCATATCAAGCCCGTATAATATTAAAAACATTAACAGAACGAATTTCAGTCCAATCTACAAAACTTAATACATTTGCGGTCTACAAAGCTACCGTCTTGGTTTCTTTGATAGCAATAACAGAGCAAGACTGAACTTTTAAATTAAACGAAGGAGCGAAGTTTGAGTTCGGATTATATTTTCTTTGGCGTCCTACTGTATTTTTCGAGTGTTTTAACGAAGTGGAGGCAGGGACTCGGCCGTGTAATTAACTTGGGAAAGTTTATTTTTCCAAGTCGCTGCAAAGTCCGCCATGTTTGTTTGTTGGCTCGCGACCTTAGGGCTGCAGCCACCAATCCATACATAAAATAAAACTTAATAAACTTCGTCTGTACATTTAATATTTTTTTAAAGTTTTAATGGCTGTGTAATATGTTTTTCGTCTGCATGGCTGTTTGTATGTTTGTGTACGCATCGTGTAAAAACAACGTGACGGATTTTGATGAAAATAGGTATGGTGATAGCTGAATATCTTGGTCAACATTAAACATAAATTTTACTTCAGGAAAATATCTAATTTCTAAGGAAAATACAGAATTTTAATTCACGAGGGTACGAAGTTTGTTAGGTCACCTAGTCTATCATTATATCGACTAAACCTTAACAGAATATCGATAAATTATTTCAAACTATTACAAACCTCCCTAAATCAGTACGAAGCATTCTTATGGAAATGCTGGTGCCTAGCTGAATTTAGATGTTCGCAAAACAGTATCGAAAGGACATCATTACTAATGGTAGCGATTATCACGTCCGGAATCCATTTTGTACTACGTTCAGTTATGCAAAGAAATCATGCCATTGTATTCTTAATTATGTATTAGGACGTATATACAGTTTTTGGTTTAATGAATATTTTGTTAGATGATATCTAAAATTATAGAGGAGAATATCTAAAATAAAAAGTGTTTTTGTAGGTGTCTAGCATTAATTCGTAACATAAGTAATAAATTAAGATGACTTTATTTACAGTTTTTGTGAAACACGTAACCCCTGGACCATATTCAAACCATCAGTTTAGATATTGAACTTAATCTCACCTTATTATGTAACTTAGATATCCAATAAAAAAGGCTTATGTAATTCTCCTGAGGACACTGAGATCGTCTTTTTTTTTCTCCACGCCGAGTTAACCTAATACAAAAAAGCCATGTATGGTCGATATATAGATATATCGGTTTCGGCACCATCAAAGGTACTCATTTTAATATTTTAATAGTAATACACATTGTGTATGTTTTATTTGAAGACCGTTCTTGTTATGCTAATGCTATACGTTAGTCGATCTGAGTAGCTCGTTTATTTAGCCTGCATCACCGACCAAATATAAACATATGCGCATATTTTCTCCATCTTAGCATACGATTTTACATGCACTCTGTAAAGTATAAAATTATCATGATTTAAGTCAATAAGTTATACTTATGTAAAGTCAATAGTAAAACTTAGAATTACCAAAATTGAGATGAAAGTTGGTAATATATTGCCAGATATAGGTTTAGAGTGGAATATGGTAATTTATTAGCGAAAAATGTTAATAAAATTTGCCGAATAGAGAACGGCTTTCTTTGATGTCTCAAGGCGGTTAATGTGGGATTTATGGTTTCCATTTAAACCTATTATTATTTCTAGAAATAGGAGTGTTTTAGAATTTGCAAAGGTCAATAACACTGACCGTAAAAGTTTTCTCCTAATATCAGTTCGCAGAGATCTCACGATCGTTGGGGAATTTTGTTTTGTATGTAATTTATCACAGGATTCAAGTTTTTAACATAGTTATAAGAGCTTGGTACCTATGTATGGATCTATGTGGGATGTAACGGAATTTGGAATACAATTTTCAAGTAATTCCAGATGACAGAATTTTTGCCCGTCGGTCAACGATAATTACACAGCTTATCTGACGCTGGATACGAAATATACTTAAAAAAACCTTAGACGTATTTCGTATCTCGTTGCATTTATCTTAAGAAGACGTGCTTTGTCTATTAGTGATAGAACACAAGTTCCCATTTTAGTTTTTTAAACAACCAATATTCATTTATTATATGGTTAACTAATTCTTTAAACATGATTATACACACAAACATAAAATAAACGATGAGCGACCCACAGTCACTTTCTTGTACGTTGTAAAAAATGTGTAAGTCTAGATCGTGAATTTTTAAAGCCAAAGGTTGTTAAAGCAAAGCTAGTGGGAGCATGAAGGTACAAAACATAGAGAATACAGAAGTTGACCAACATACATATCAATTTACAATTGACATCATTAATTAAAGATCGGCTTTTCAGTCAACAAATTCCATTTACTTGTTTAGTCTATCGCTGACTATTTCGACTTAGAGGTCGCAAAAAGTCTGCGTTTACGTTTTGACGAACGATACAACTGCCATATCCACTCACAACACAACGTTGAAGTTAATATCAGGGTATTTACTTAGTATTCTTCAAAATGTAAGCCCGGCTCCCCTCAGATGAGTGTTCGGGGTAAGCCGACTAGTTTGGAATCTAACTAAGGAAGATAATCCGTAATCATGATTTTACCGTGAAAGTGATGTGTACTGAGCCGTGTTTTGTATTTCAAATTAATAAGACTACTCATGATACATTCAATATTTAAAAAAATACCTATTAAAAGATTACTTAGCTTCTGTCTGCATACAAAATGCAATATATTTTGCATAGTACGAGAAGACGACGGCAACTAGAGCTGAGATATGACAAAGTACAAATGAAAAAAGTATACCTATTTAACTTCTGTACCTCGGTGGTTTGTGACTAAAGGGAGGGTGGTTCAGTGAACTTGTCAATAAAACATCTGCTTATTTAGGACGACATTTGCAAGTCAAGCGGCTCCGCAACTGCACAAGATACTTCTCTTATTTATTTTAATGTACTCTACTCAGTCAGTACGTCAGTCTGCTGCTCGTGAAATGTTGAATTTACTTTGGTTTTCTTCGGTTACTGTTTTAAATTATATTAAAAGAGTCGGCTATTCCTCATAAATTTTTGTCCATATAATGTTATTGAGGAGGGCTCAGCTCAGCTCAGGTGTTTAGCAGTGGACTAGAAAAGGCTGATATGATGGATGATGATGAATGTTAATGATCCCACCATCTACAAAGTGCAGTCATTTAAGCAATTGATATACTTTTTATCAACTGTCACTGCGAAAAGCATCACGACAGATATAAATTGGAAATTTTTGAGACTTTACACAATTTTCTTTTTAGAAAACTACGATAAAATTGTCTTTTCATGGTCTTATCGTCCTAATTATAAAGATTGTATGTTAAAAGCCCGCTTGGACAAAGCACTATTAAGCCGGTAAAGTCCACGAACCCCATTTGGCGCAGCGTGCGGCGGCGAGCTACAGAGGCGGCGGCTTATCGCTATCAGATCTTGCGACTATCTGATCGCCAGCCCTGGTGCCTGTAGCTCCCCATAGTCAATAGGGTTGATGCACGCGCGTTTAGAACTGAGATTTTTGACGTTTATGTCTTAGTTAACTTTAAATAATAAGAGACATACATATTTTGTAAAAAGAAAAACGATTTCGATGTGATGATGAGTAGATGAAAATGAAACCTCCCAATAGGCTATCAAGGCTATCAAGTTTAATGTAAAAATTAATTTTCAAGCAACAATTTGTTACTACCTAAGTATTGAGAAATATTCGTTATACAGGTATTTATCAAATAAACAGTCTTACGAAATTACTTTCTGCTGTATTTAATGTCGATTTGAGTACGTATAAGGAAAGTACGCGTACAAAACGTAAAATCTCTCGTTTATCAAGGGTGTCGGATTTCTCTATCTGCAATAGATATAAAGTGGATGTGGCAACCCTAGTCGGCGCCTTTGACGGTGGGCAAATATTTGGTGCGCCGTTAACTAGCGCCGATGAGCGATCGCATTGTGTGCGCCGCCGGTGCCCAATGATAATATTTAATTAGCCATGCTGTGCCACCTCTGTATTGCCGCTACACTCCAATCAGTCACTTCGACGCTACGTACTCCAATCAGTGACTGATGGTCGACTCGAGGTCTCATTTCGTTTGGTTCTAAATAAGTTTTAACGTTTGATTCAAAAATTCGTGTTACAATCCTTCAGGATCTTTCAATGAATGTCTGTTACTAGTGTTTTCCTTTTATTCGAGTAGGTAATTTTGACAGGTCTGTGTAGGATGAAGGGATTAGTAAGTTGTAAGATGTTTTAGGGTCGGTTCACTAAGAAACTAACTATTGCAATCTATACATTTCTTCTGATGGTGATCTAACGCTGAAACACTATTACTGAACAAACTAAGTATGTAAACAAATGTATTAATTTCTTCTGGTGTGTAGGATCTGACGGTGGAACTGGCAGGGTTATTTTTCAAAATTGTTAACTAAGGCTTAAGAATTCATGAAAAGCAAACCCCTGCTATAAGTGGTTAGGAGACTTGTCTGTTAGTCTTGTAAATCTTTGTCTTGTTCCGTAAGTCTTGTCAGGGTCAAACGGTCAAATATAAAAGCGTGATGATGAAAGTAAACGTTTTTCTATCACGTTATCATATAAGTATTGTTTAATTAGAGAAGCAATGTGCCGACCAAAGGGCCCGATGTGTGCTCTTCCATTCAAGCCGACTTGATTAGTCAGATTATAATGAGTTTGTTTTGAGTTGAGTAACACGCGCTATTGGTAGAAGTGCCGACACGTTAAGTTTTATGTTAATAGCCAGTAATGGTAGGTGTTGGAGTTGCATTGTGGAGACGGCAAGTCAAAGCGGGTGTAGATCAAATAAAGATATATGCAAAGTTACATTATTGTCATGTCAATGGTTGTTTTGTTTTTAGGCTTGAACATTTTTGTTTGTTGTTAATTATTCATTTTACCTTGATGTCATTATACATATAATTGGAATCTGCTTGTCGTTATTGTCTAGCCAACCAAAACCACTGCCAAAACTTGCTATGTGCAAATTAAAATATAACTGACTAGCTTTTGCCCCCGACTCCGTCCGCGTGGACTATTCATTGGCGTGAATGTCCGAAATGGAGCCTAAAGGACTACAAATCCGTTATCTTCAAAGAGCTTCTTAAGAGCAAAGCAAAGAGCCCAAACGCGATTAAGTTATATTGATCGGTTGCGGTGTTCCATCGTATATCTTCCGTCCCCGGCATCAGATCATAGCTTGATAGTATAAAAATATTGCATGGTCATCGGTCCTTAAAAAGTATGCAAAGTTTCACATTAATCCGACGTTTCAAAGTCGGTCAACATTTCGTTAAAAGTCCTGGGGATTTACCTCCATAGTTCCCGTTCCTGTCGGATTTCCGGGATAAAAACTATCCTATGTCCTTTCTGGGGTTGTTAACTATTTTTGTACAAAATTTCATCCAAATCGGTTCAGTGATTAAGACGTGTAAAGGTAACAGACAGACAGAGTTACTTTCGCTTTTATAATATTAGTAAGGAACTAAGGATAAGGATAGTAAGGATAACTACAATCCATCAAATGTAATCTCAAAAGCTGCGATAAAAAGCGTGCAGCCGCACATTGGGTTATAGTTAGGTTATAGATTAGTTCTACGTATACCTACACGGCACGATCAACATCAGAGATCCTAGCGAGAAATCAGGGTCTCTGTGAATTTACAAATCCGCCAAAAGTTTGTTTGCCTCAAATCAAGACGATCCGTGAATTTCTTCGAACTCATCTCGAATCGAATTCAATCTTTAAACTCGTTTAAGTTCTATTTGAATATGCCGCTGTGCGATGCTGATTTACATGTAACTCGCACATGTTTTAAATTCGATTCGAGATTTGCATTAAGGAGTGAATCGAGTCCATCAGGCCGTCACAAAGGAGCCCTGTTCGTGCTCCCACGGATCACATTCGACATTTGATCCGCTGACATGCTCATACAGACCGTTTAGGATAGGCATCGTCCGTCAATCTTGCTGATACAGTTACATCGTGATGGTAATGTACCGTTACGAAAGTAGGCATCAGGACGGTTCGGGCGCGAGCTTATTTGGGATGTCACCATCCACGTAACTAACCCACATGCTTTTATCTAAGAAATCATTCGAAAAAGAGAATGTACGAGAAGATCAAAAAGGATGGGGTATTTTTTTGTGACATACTTAAAAGTAAAGCAGACAATAAACTGTTATAAATCTTTCTCTTTTGTTGCAGTTGCCGTATTCTCTTCACGTGGACATTCATGAAGACCCAGCAAAGCGCGGAGCGTTACACCCACCGACATTTAATATTTCCAGTGAAGGGTTCGTGCCAACGGACCCGCAAACCTGGCGAGTGGACTTGCGATGTACGCGCTTAGTGGCTGCAGAAGTTGACGTCACAATATCCCTGAATGTATCGACGGGCTCCTCGTCGACAGCTTTGCACTTCAGGCGGCGAAAAATCTGTCTCAAAGATATGCCACAGCAGGTCATTAAAGTTGACAATGTACACGCACAGACATCGGCAGATATATTCTACGCTGGGGCAGGTTGCGCGGGAGGGGTGCTTCTCATAGCGGCAGTCGCGGCCGCTGCCTGCCGCGCTCGTGCAAGAAAACTTCGAAGGGCACGCAGCGACGAGCAGGACGCTCATGCATTTTTACCGGACTCCTCGTGTAAATCTGCAGCGAGTTACACCAGCTATCGCCGCCCCACCTCGCTGCCGGCCGCAGCGGCAGAGGAAAGAGCCAGAGACCTGCAACAGAGAATCGCCGAGCTAACAATACAGAGATGCAGAGTTCGACTACGTTCAGTCGCGATGGAGGGAACATTCGGGCGAGTGTACAGAGGGACGTACGCAGACGAAGAGGGACGAGAACAAGAAGTGCTCGTTAAGACCGTTGCTGAACATGCTTCACAAGTACAGGTGTGTAAACTTGGCGTGATTTGATGTGATCCCAAAACAGTAAGATACTGCTATTTTGACATTTCATATTCAAATTGCCACTCTTTAATGCCTATATTTTATTTCAACAGGTATCACTGCTTCTTCAAGAGGGGTGCATGTTATACGGGCTGCATCACGAGCGCGTGCTATCTGTACTTGGCGTGAGCATTGAGGACCAAACAGCGCCGTTCTTGCTCTACCCTTGGGGCGGGAAATGGGGGAAACTAAAGCAGTTTCTTTTGGCGTGTCGTGGGGTTTCCGTTGGGGGCGCTGGTGGGGCCCCTCCGCCGCCATTAACAACCCAACACGTCGTTCGAATGGCTCTTCACGCCCTTGACGGCCTAGCGTACTTGCATACACAACATGTTCTTCATAAAGACATCGCAGCGAGAAATTGCGTGTAAGTAAATACAGATTGACTGAAAAAAAAAGTTGTCAAATATAGTTTCTTGAGCTCTCTAGCTAAAAATTTAACAAACGTTAATTCTGAAGTAAGTTGCTTGATAGTGGTCTTTTCATCAACAGGGTGGACGAGAATCTCCGAGTGATGATCGCTGACAACGCGCTCTCCCGGGATCTATTCCCCGGCGACTATCACTGTCTGGGCGACAATGAGAACAGGCCGATCAAGTGGCTGGCTTTGGAGTCATTGTCCAAGCGGCAGTTCAGCCCAGCGGCGGACGTGTGGGCGTTAGGCGTGTTGTTGTGGGAGCTGACGACTCTCGCGCATCAGCCGTACGCTGAGGTGGACCCGTTCGAGGTCGCGGCGTACCTCAGGGACGGGTACCGATTGCAGCAGCCGGCGAACTGTCCGGATGAACTGTAAGTTTTAAATACAGCTTCTGTTGATAGCTAAATGTTACCATTATTAATCGCTGGTTTTTGAGCATCGTAATTGGATGATAATGAGACTGATCAAGAAGAGATCAGATTTCAAGTTTTTTTATAATCCGTATAATTACTAAGTTTTCTGAAATAAATATACTTCTTATAACAGACATTATAATCACGAATTTGTCAGATACATCGCAAGGCAAGGCCATTTAACTGAAATGTTCTTTTCTGTAGGTTTGCGGTGATGGCGTATTGTTGGGCAATGTCTCCCGACGACCGGCCCACTCTGCCCCAATTGCAGATCTTCCTGCGAGATTTCCACACACAACTCACCAGATTCGTCTGAAAGCATTCCTAAACAAAAGACAACCCAAAGACGACAATAACATAGTTTCGTACTAGTGAAAGGACATGAGTGCGCGTTCGGGAGGCCTCAGTGTGTGTTACCCCAAAGTGACGTTTAGTGACATTTAGTGACGTAACCGGTGACCGCGGTTCATGGGGCGAAAAGAGACTGATTTTTACATAAAAAGTTTATTGAATTGTAAATTATTATAGATGTCTATTGCGGACGTCGCACGTTTGTGTATTTTGTGTATTTTTACCCAACGCTTGTGGAAATTTTGTTGGACTTTCAAGAGTTGTTCCGTTTGGTTGCTAACATCATATTGTTTATGATCTCGTAAAGTGATATATTGCGCTCTGATGTACGAATATTTCACGATGTTACAGAATGTAGTACCGGTCAAGAATGCGCCTAAAATATCTAAATACATCTTAAAATTATAGCAGAATTTTCATATGACGTAAAACTCGCTGTAATGTCTACCAAACGTGTGATGATCTACTGTGTATTGTAAAATTATTATTTGAAACCTCAGTACTGCCATATTAGTTTAAAGTATTTGTAAATATCTATAGATTTAGTGAATACTATTAAGATACGTATATTGAATGTGCCTCAAATTTTATGAAAACTATAGATGTTTATAGCTGTTTTACTGGATATATTAAGACTGTACTAGTATCAAATTATTATTAATAATAAATATAATTCAAATCTCTCTCTAATTACGTAATTTGTAAAGTAGTCAGCGGTTTGAGTAGAAAATTGTAAACATTGTTTTTGTGTTTGCGTTTAACAACCAGAGTGCCAAATAAATTATTTTTGATTTCGTGCCAACATATACTACTTTTTTTACACAACTTTTAAACCCATCACGTACCTACTTCTCAATGGACCGCTATTTTGCCACTGAAAAGTAGGTGTAGTATGTGATGAGTTTGTATTCCTTATGCACATAAACTAAAATCGAAAATGTGAGTCGAAGTTTGCGACATTTGATTTATTGATAATGCATAACGGTTTTTTTCGGTCAGTTAAGTTTCTCAATCGATTGATATTCAAAGTTAATTTATAAAATTTCAATCATTCTCGTACACACACCATACACCAATCATTAAAAAAATTTGGACGTCAGTTTTCCAAACTTCTGACTAACGTTATTAAATAGCAAGTGAACAAATTCGTACTACGGGATATACACTACTTCACTCTTAAAACTGTATAAACTCACCCGTGTTGATATTTTTAAACCTTCTCCGATAAAAATATTGACGGTTGTTATGGCAACAGGCTAGAAAAAGTATTGGTATCACCGTACCAATATCACAGTACAACACTAACAATTTCTCTATCTCACGAAGACGGGAGAGACTTGTTTGTGGATGACGTATCTTTGCGCGCGAAACTAAGCAAGCGAGCACAGATAAATAATATGTACCAGTTTTTTGCACACAATCAAAGCTAGCCCGTCTTTGTGATTTAAACATCTATACAAATTGGTCGAGTACGTTTTAAGTTTCTTGCGACTGTTCAGAGACTCAGTAATACTCAGTATAAAACATAAATTAGGTTGCGAATATAATATTTTATAAATATTATACATATACTTAATGTGACAACATTTGTGACTATTGCAGTTTGTTTAAATAAATTTTAAGGTATCGAGGCAGTAATTTATGACATTTGTACATTTGTAAATAAGTATTATAATTTTACACAAGATGATTATGTCAATATACGATTGATTATATTGAAAGGACGTTTTATTTTCTTTTTTTTCATTTGTTTTTGAGTGTACCCATCCAAAGGGAGGCTAATTACGTGCCAAAAGTTACATTGTTTCTATAATTTTATCCTATCACAATTATCCCAATACAATAGATCCCTGTTAGATTTCTTTTCTGCAATAATTCCTTTTTATAATATGACAGTGGTCACCTCCGGCTGTATCAGATTGTGTAATAGAGAAGATCAACTTGTGATTATTGGTTCACGAAAAATTATATATACCTTTACAATATGCTATAATATGTTTTTCATATGAAGAAATATACTAAAAGAATTTTAATAAAAAAATTGCAAAATATTGACATTATCAACAAAGGCCCCGGCGAGATTCGAACTCACGATCTCCTGTTTACTAGACAGGCGCTTTAACCAACTAAGCCACGGCGCCCTTGTTCGCATTAACGAAATAGTGTTATCGTATCATGTTTGGTTTACTTGAAAC
Source organism: Chiothion georgina (assembly GCA_018248655.1). Lineage (NCBI taxonomy): Eukaryota > Metazoa > Arthropoda > Insecta > Lepidoptera > Hesperiidae > Chiothion > Chiothion georgina. The sequence continues at coordinate 13,772 of DWIZ01000008.1, forward strand.
TAAGTTCTTATTTTATGTTTATATATATTCATAGATGTAAATAGAAGTGCTATTCCTGCTTCTGGAGCGGTACCTTGCCGCCATTCTCTTAACCCGCCATAAAGCGTCATATTATTCGTGTCTTAAGTTTTGCCTGTGAAATTGAATACATTGCACCCGTCGTTAACTGGTCACGTCAATTCATAGATAATATCCAAGGAGAAATATAACCTCCGAGGAGAAATAAAATCAAAATTATTGCGACACTAAGACAACCATCCAGCCAAACCTCGCTACCATAACACAAAACATGACAATTAATTCTTTATAGCAGGTTTTGGTGATATCAGAAGGTACTTACTCCATACTTACTAAATATACTTGATCGCTATCTGACCATAGATAAAGGAATTCCATAGAAGGTTAAGTGGGTGGGGTCAGCGTGCTCTATACCGTGTTGAACGTATGCACTTTAAGCTAAGATCAGCAAATATTGCTGGAAATATATGGCACTAGCGACTACATTAAATGGACGCGTGATGGTTTTTTGTGAATTGATTTGAAAATCTGACGTCACGCTTTGAACTAATGTACACTTTCATGGAATCAGAGGGACAGGGGACATCTCGTACACGAGTGCGTCCAAAAATTCGCGACTTGGGTTCACCTACCATTTTGTTGCCTGCCGACTGGTGTTAGTACACAAAAAATCGCAATTTTTTCAGACTCTTAAAAATACGATGACTCTTAATAAAATTGGAACAGCAACAAATTCGGCACTGTCTTTTAGTGGTACTCGTAGATCGTAATATTTTGGAAAGTAATTATAAAATTATTTTTATCAATTTTTGTTACTTTCACTATGTCTATCTATACATATAATAAAATTGTAGAAGAGTGCTGTCTGTACATTGAAAATAAAAATAAAAAAAATAGCAGGGGTTATTGTTA